>JAVTVY010033254.1:0-13968 GCA_036873755.1 Hanleya hanleyi | reverse complement strand
AGCTCGCTTGGACGTCGCTTAGTTAAATATGGACAGACTCGCAAAAATCTCAAAATTTTCAAAAGCCACAAAAATGCCCTCAGCTTGTAAAAGAGTAAGTAAAAATACTTATGTACAACTTGATGTTTAGAAATGACTGTGTTGAGCGGTTCTATTCCCAACTTCTCTTTTATTCTATGTCATAGAGGACAGGATTTGGTAGATAATTAAAAACTGTATTAACTCGGCTTCACATTTTAGAGAATGACTTTAATTGAGCCAAAGATGAAAGAGAAATACACTTATAAAAAAATCTATTTAAAAAAATATATGTTTATATTAATTTCCATAATTTATTGAAAAAAACTATACGCAGACTTCGACCACCCAATATCACACAGGCCAGGCAACTGTGAGAACAAGTGAAAGATACCCATCGAGTTGAGCGGATTTGCAGATAAACAACAAAAAAAAATTGCACTTTGTGCCTCACGAGGCCCTTCTCCATAGAGTGCATGCCAGTTATTTTTCTAGACTACAACAGCAACTGTTTTTGCCTGTATCACAGTCCGAGCTTCCGATTACCCTTCAACCTTACCCAGACGACGGATAATTTTTGACAGATTGTCCGGCTGGGTTGTTGATCGGATTCACAGATCATGAATTCCACCGTGACGGAATCACCGTTGGGAAGACTTTTTCTTTATTCAAAGTCATGTACTCGGAAGTTCCGTGGTCATACCCATGTAGTTTCAAGTTTAGTTTGCTATTCTATATGACATCTGTTTACGGATCCATGAAAATCTACAGATGATCCAGCATTTTCAGTAAATCATGCTTCGAAATGTTCGTGACGGAATCACCTGAAACGGACATGACTCTTGACTAGTGTTGCTGGTCTATTTTTTTGCTGCTCTGTTTCAATCTGACTATTCTTATATGACATCTCTTACTAACATACAGTACCCAAGGATGATAAGATTTTTTTCATCGTGAGAAAAACGCGACTGGATCATCCCAGGGGTTAAATCTAGTCCGTGACGGAATCGACAAAAAATCGTGATGGAATCAAGAGTGCGCTTTTTAAATCTTATCGGTAAAAGTGCTTTATTAATTACACATTTTCTTCAAAAAAATATTCCTAGAGTGAATTTATCTCTTCTACTTAGAAAATTAAAACTCCAACCTCTTATTTTTACAAATGTATACAGCTCCCGCCACATGCATATCTTTTCTGCAGATGTTTCAAAATAGTATAGTTTTCAGTGAAGTGCAATTTTTCTTCTTTGACAATTTAGAATTTCCCGAGTTCTTCATGTTAAAAAATTGCGGGAAAAAGATTTCGCTATTAAAACACATCTTCTCTATTATTGGCTTGTTCCCGGGGATCATAGGAAGCGAATAGAACAAACATACAGGGCCCAAGGATGATAAGATTTTTTTCATCGTGAGAAAAACGCGACTGGATCATCCCAGGGGTTAAATCTAGTCCGTGACGGAATCGACAAAAAATCGTGATGGAATCACAAGTGCGCTTTTTAAATCTTATCGGTAAAAGTGCTTTATTAATTACACATTTTCTTCAAAAAAATATTCCTAGAGTGAATTTATCTCTTCTACTTAGAAAATTAAAACTCTGACCTCTTATTTTTACTAAGGTATACAGCTCCCACCACATGCATATCTTTTCTGCAGATGTTTCAAAATAGTATAGTTTTCAGTAAAGTGCAATTTTTCTTCTTTGACAATTTAGAATTTCCCGAGTTCTTCATGTTAAAAAATTGCGGGAAAAATATTTCACTATTAAAACACATCTTCTCTATTATTGGCTTGTTCCCGGGGATCATAGGAAGCGAATAGAACAAACAGCATGCTAATATAGGGTCTACGGCAGAATGTGGAGTGAATTTTATGCGAAAAAGGGCTGTTTAGCAATGTCCGCTTTTCCGTGGAATTCATGAGCGCACGATTGAAGTATCATGGGAAGATATATATTTCCAGTCGCTATCTCCCCCCCCCCCCCCATCTTCAAACAAAAGGAAAAGAAAAAGCCGAGAGAGCGCCTCGTGAGGCAGAGTTATTTTTCCGGACTACAACAACAACAGTTTTTGCCTGTATCACAGTTCGAGCTTCCGATGACCCTTCAACCTTACCCAGACGACGGATAATTTTTGACAGATTCTCTGGCTAGGTTGATGATCGGATTCACAGATAACGATTGAAGCATGGGAAGATATATTTTTTCAGTCGCTATCTCCCCAACCCTCACCCCCCAACTAAAAAAAAAAGAAAAGAAAAAGCCGAGAGAGTTCTTCGGAGTTTTACGTTTATGACCTCTGACTTTGAATTTGACTTCTCACTTCCGACTCGCATCCTGGTGAATGACACTCGTCCTTTATCTTTTGCCGATTCAGAGATTCTCGAGGAAGTTTCCAATTATACTATCTGGAATGCGAGTTTTTCTTTCGTGAAAATTTACTTTTTATGAAAGCGCAGGTTTGTCTTCGTCGCATGCAAAATGGTACATCTTCAGAAAATTTATGACCTAGGCCTATCCAAAGTTCACAGCTCTTCACAAGATCATTATTGTTTAGCATCATCAGATAAACAAGACTAGTACGATCAGACAACATGAAGGCGAAAATACTGTATAATTGACGTAATTCGTTGTTTTCCGCGTTTCAATGGTTGATCTTCAATGCAGAATCTAGGTCAACTAAATTTATAATGTCTGTTGCTTCAGACGAGTAGGCCTACAAGTACGTTCAGTTTTATTTTTTTAACAACAAAACTTGCATAATGTTAGCAACAAAAGTACATATAGGGCGTATGAACAGTACTATGTATTGAATGAAGAACAGAAATGCTACAAATCCCCTGACCTGATCATGAACATGTCACGCTAAGAACCTTGGAATAGGTCATAAATTTTCCGAAGATGTACCGTCTTGCGGTTACCAGCGCGAAGCTGTAAGTACACGCGCGAATTTAGTACCCTCGAATAAAGAGACCCGGTGGAAGCGCTGCAAAGGATACACACCTTTTGTGACGTAAGCATTCATTTGTGTCCAAAGAAAAGATTCAAGATTTCGTCGGGAACCATGACGATCCCTATTGGAAATACTATGAGTCGTGGGTTCCCCATATGACAATTATTTGGCGGGAGATTTCACGTTGCGCTCCTAGACCTCCGTCTGATCGACGGAGGTAAAAATGCTAAAATGCGGTCAGAGAAAATAATCTGCCATCAGTATGGTGTGATACTGTATGAAGGATTGCAAGGATTTAAGAGAGCTTTAAATCATGACATTTTGGTCAAATTGACATACTGTAACACTGATATTCTCCTGTACATTGTAGGCCTACACTATCAGGCCTGTATGTTGTCCATTCAGGTGATAAAATCTGAAGTGGTTGACTTATTGCATAATGTACTTAACATAAGTGGACTAGTGCTTGTGTCAGCAAAGTAAACAGAATCAGTGCTACATCTCTCTCCAATATTGATTATAATAACATAAGTGGACTAGTGCTTGTGTCAACAAATTAAACAGAATCAGTGCTACTTCACTCTCCAATACTGATAATAATAATTTGATCCTGTTCAGTGGTATGGCTATCCCAATTACTTCTTTAGTCTTCAGTGGCTGTGAAGCCCTGGGCTTCCAGATGCCTGGAGAAGCATCCTGGCCAATTTCCAATTAGTAAAATCACAAATTATCACTTGGTTAATGCTCATTGTTTTTTTGTTTTATGTGAAGATCCCTAGAATTTACTTGAAACTTGAGAGATGAAATGGCACATACATGTACCATTGCATTTTGACAGCATAGTTACAACTGTTAACTATTTTTAAACTTCTACATTCCTGCTATATGGCACGCACCACCTGGGAAATTTTTATGTATAATTTAAATAAAACGGTTTGTTCTGGAGCATTTTGACAGAATATTTAGACTTTGAAGATAATATGTAATGATGCCTCGCTCAAATGGAACTGAATTGTCCATGTCTTCTGTCTGTCCGTCCATCTGTCTGTCTGTCTATCTGTCTGTCTGTTCATCTTTCTGGTCATACCACACATGCTACTTATGAAAATGACTGACCTTCACCTGTTTTATCAAGGTTAAATGTAGCATTAGCAATAATTTTTAAAGAAGTGAAAATAGACTCTCCAAATTCATAATACATGTGAAATTGGTTATCGACTAGACGCCTATCCCAGTTGACTAAACCTATTTTTTCCCAAGGTTATATACTTTATATTATGATATAACATGAAATATAGCTTTGCTTTCTAAATTAACACCACATATGCAACTGATGATGGGCCTGGAGTGTATGAATATGACTGACGTAAAAAACTGTGTGTTAAGTCACATTTTAACGGCCAACAAGCACTTCAAATCTAACATTCTCATCATCATCGTTGTGATTGTTTGCGTGTGTTGCAACAGCCTCATGCTTCAACAGTAACTTCAACCATGTCATATCGGCTGAGCTGGTGGAACATCCACCATTTCCAAGCTCTGAAATATGGCGTATACATATCTCGCTTAGTAGCATTTGCTAGATCCTGTGTTAAATGTGATGATTTTAACCAACGTCAGAAAACATTGTTGCAGAAACTTATAAAACAGGGCTATTCCACCAAGCGCCTCCACTCAAAGTTTTTCAAATTTGGCGATACATATCGCATGCTGATAGCAAAGTACGAACGTAGCGTGCAAGATCTATGGCGCTACGTTTCGTAACTTGTGTCTAATTCCGCTTAACCCGGGGCTAGGGGCCGAATGAACCCATGTACTTCAAGATCTCATGGTACTCATATGAACAGTCACAATCAAAGCGTGACTGAGATACATCATTCTTTAGATGACGACTTTACAACGAATATTATGGATTAAGAATACTGATCAACGATACGGATTTGATATTTTTGGAACATCACGATGTCTTGCCGGCATCATAGAAAACTGTTGACCGCTTCTCTCTTGCAGGAAACAAGCTTATGTTTATGTATACTATGATTGTCTTTTTGAATTTGGTGCTATGCTATGGAATATGAAATAGGTCTTTGGATTATGGACGCGGATATTCTCTAATGGACGACGGCTGGATTATGAATGACGGACTAGACGCTTGTAATACCACGTCACTGTCGGAATATGGATACCATGACACAGTGATAGATCACAAAGCCAGTGAAGTTTCAAGATTTATGTTGAAGGTCGTTGTTGCCTAAGTACTATTAGCAGCATTGCTTCAATGCATTTTTCTGAGACGCAACAGGAACTTGATAATGTGATGTCTAGCACTGTAATATCACTTGTCTTCATTGCACCATGTAAGCGACCTGTCTGTATCTTGTGTGCTGTCCTCAGTGTTGTATAGGGCGGATATATGTTATCTGGTTCCATGCTGCTTCAAAGATTTCTTATTTGAAGTAACAGGAACGCAACTTGGCTGGGTGGTGCTTAGTTGGTTCGTCGCGATATAGCTAAAATATTGTTGAAAACGACGTTAAATTATATTCACTCACTCACTATTAGCAGCATTTTACAACAACAACAGTTCGCTGACTTCCAGTTGTTTGTCATTTTTATTTGCGGGCATTGTTTCCGATAGAATACAACAGCCTCAGTATTTCATACAATCAGGAATGAAAAAAGGTTGAAATCTTAATGTTCCAACTTTCGTAGAGAAAAAAAAGAGGCAATTTGAAATTATATTTTTATTGTGGTATTCAATTTTGCAATGTCGAGGGCCCGTGAAACACAAAATAAAGTTGGTGCTGCCTCACACTGGGTTTCGCCCATTGGTAAATAAATCCCTTCTCAAAGGCACTACTACCAGGGATGATTCCCGATTGCTCATCCTCCATGAGTATATGCTCCACCCTCTGTCCCATCCTTAAAAAAAATGCCACACCTACATGTAATAGAGGGTGTGCCCATTTTAGAGAGATCTAAACCCTGTGAGTACCAATTAATGTGTTACACATGTATTCAGGGAAATGCTCTTCTCCCGTGTTTCACACGAGCTTTCATTTGTAAATGAGTCAATGTACATGTAGATCAGTCATTGTAAATGATTCGATGTAGATCAGTCATTATGAGTCTCTGTAGATCAGTCATTGTACAGGAGTCCATTTAAAGCAGTCATTTCTAAATGAGTCAAAGTACATGTAGATCAGTCATCGTAAATGATTCGAGGTAGATCAGTCATTAGGAGTCCTTGTAGATCAGTCATTGTAAAAGAATCAATGTAGATTAATCATTGTAAATGAGTCACTGTATAAATGAGTCCATGTGTATCAGTCAGTGTAAGCAGTCGGGGGACCCACTTACAGAAGTTATAAATTATAATCTCTGCAAGTGATTATATCAAATTGTTCACTGTTAAGATAATGATATTTTGACCAGAAGTGAAGTCACAGAGTGTAATTATCTGTGTTATTCCAATTAATACAATCCATTACTATGTTTAATAACCTTCACGTCTTCAAGTTTGTGTGGTACATTCATAAAACTTACATAAACTCAAGAATTTAACCTGGATACATGTATTTAGTATCAGCTTAAATCCTTGCATCCCAGATTTTCCCCTCAATTATGTATAATTTTGCTGGAAAGCCAAGACATTAAGGCTGATAGGGAGGTATTCACTATTTGAAGAGCTGCACTCGTTTTTGAGTACTGTGCAAATGAGCTGTTATAACCTTTATACGGATGGAATGTTCATGTAACAATTATGTCTCAATTCAATCTTCTGATGGGAACCTTGCTATGTTTGCGTTAGAAAATCATCTTTTCTTCCCTCTGATCAACATTTTGTGAAATTTCCTTAATTTTGTGCTCAATGCGCACATAGCTTCTCAGAGTGATTGCTATAAGTAGTTCATAACTTGGCTAGGTTATAATATTTTGAAACTTCTGTAAGTTGATCAGTTTGGAGAGAGTCATTGTAAACGAGTCAATGTAAATCAGTCATTCTAAATGAGTCATTGTAGATAAGTCATTGTAAATGAGTCAATGTAGATAAGTCATTGTAAACGAGTCAATGTAGATCAGTCATTATAAACGAGTCAATGTAGATCAGTCATTGTAAATGAGTCAATGTAGATCAGTCATCGTAAATGAGTCAATGTAGATCAGTCATTATAAAATTATAATGTGGATCAGTCACTGCAGTCAAGAAAACAATAATTTGAATGTTATCAGTGTGTTTAAGTGAAAGTTTTGCAAAACCAGACTGTTTACACAGCACCGCTTCAGGATCTTGATACAGATACAATGGTGAGCTCTCATGTAGTCACAATTTCATGCATACTTCATGCTCCTGTGATCTTTGCCAGGGCTTGCTTTGCACGGGGATCAGATTCGTGTCAGGACTGCAAAATAATTCATGGGAATCCAACCGATTCTCATATTTCTTAGCAATCTGTACAGAAATTATAGCTTTGGATACCTGTGGATTCCTGTAGAGTTAGCTTGCGAGAATCCGTTTGGATTTCCATGTCTGTCAACACCCTTGGTTAGTTCAGATAGTTCGAGCACAGACCCCACCAATGTTCGAAATATGATAAGATAATAATATACAATATAGTAGTTGTCCGGAATGTTATTGGCGGGAATAAAACCCCAGAGGGCTTGTTCTATCCCAGGGGAGAAAATAAAAAGACAAGTTTAACATTTGAGAAATATACAGTAGGTGAAGTCAATATATTAACCGCTCTGCATGGGCATATGAGTTAATTGAAATGCTACCATGTGAAACAAGATCAAGTTGCAAGAAGATGTGATTTAAGCTTTGATTTGAATAAGGACGAAGACGTTGTGGTTTTAAGTGTTGAAGGCAGTTTGTTCCATTCCCGCGGTCCTGTCACTTTAATGGTATGGTAAGATAGATTAGATTGAATTGAATTGAATTTTTATTCACCAACACATATATATATATATAGACAAACATGTGTATATCGGGTGTTCGGAATATGATAGATAATAATATACAAGATGGTAGTTGCCCGGAATGTTATTGGCGGGAATAAAACACCAGGGGGCTTGTTCTATCCCAGGGGAGAATAATAAAAAAAGACAAGTTTAACATTTGAGAAATATACAGTAGGTGAAGTCAATATGTTAACCGCTCTGCATGGGCATATGAGTTAATTGAGATACTACCATGTGAAACAAGATTAAGTTGCAAGAAGATGTGATTTAAGCTTTGATTTGAATAAGGACGAAGACGTTGTGGCTTTTAGTGTTGAAGGCAGTTTGTTCCATTCCCGCGGTCCTGTGACTTTAATGGTATGGTAAGATAGATTAGATCGATAAAAAGGTCTATATAGGTTTACCTGTTGATTTCTAGTCGGATAATGATGGACGTCAGATAATTTTGTGAGGTAATCTCGAAAGCGAATTGGAGTTAATTCGGGATGATACAAGATTTTTTTAGTCAGGAGAGAACAGGCATATAGATTCAATTTAAGTATCGGTAAAATTTTCAGTGTATCAAATAATGGCTGTGTATGATCAAACTTCTTGGATAAGGTGATAACACGTAATACTCGTTTCTGCAATAGTATTAACGGGTTCAGGTGAGTGATATAAGTATTTCCCCATAGAATGTTACAATAAGACAGATATGGGAATATCATTGAGTAATACAATGATAGATCGATAAAAAGGTCTATATAGGTTTACTTGTTGATTTCTAGTAATAACATATGGTGTTTCCGGTTACATAAATTTGTTAGGCTATGTAGGCAGGCTTGTTTTTATAATTTCCATGCCTGGAGTAAGCGAGTTAATTCTGAGGTGTCCGTACCATCATTGTATAATATATGTACATCAGTTTCCTATGAGAAAATATATATAGAGGATCATATGTCTCATTATTACCCCACAAGCAAATTTGTATTTAATATCTGGATTGTGATTGGTTAAAAGGTCGGGTCGTATAAACCCATGCACCCCGAGTGGTGTCTTGCTACTCGAGCATTCTCGTCTCGCGAGACTCCCTACTGCGAGCTTTGGTCTCCCGCGGGTAGACACGGCTCTCTTTGAGAATGGCTACTCGAGGTATATGGAAAACAACTCGCGTGCGATTGGAAACGACGCTCTCGCTTCGAAAGTTCAGCTCAGTTCAATATTTATGGAATAACTTTCGCTCACTCGTCAAAATTTAATGGAATAAAGTCATACTGCATTATTTTCACTGAAGTTTCCGACACATAACTCACCCAAAGGTGTCATTTGTTCCAAAAATAAAAGTCGATTTCCGAACGTAAGCAGACCGAACAGTGCCGTAGCAAAATACACACAGTTTCGTAACCGAAATGGCCCGTTGGATTTGTCCTTTGTGCCGTTGGTTATAAATGATAGGCCTTTTTCAGTATTTGTACTATAAGATAAAAAGGTTTGAGGACGCCTCAGGGTGTATGAGTTTCAGGGAGGGTCGTAACTTTCCATACACCCGGGGAGAAAACCTGAATAACTAATAATGTCTCTTGAAAAGGTTTTCTGATTACGGCATGTACATTCCTGATTAACTGTAATCTGTTGTTATTGCTTTTCTCATATCACTGCAGTCTGTGTGTTGACAAGTTTGAGCTCGCAAAAAGACCTTGGCTAGGCAAATTTTCAGCAGGTAGGGTCGGGTAACTGGAAACACAAACATTATTTTGTTTGGCTCAAGATAAATATGCTTCACGGCGGTTTTAACAAAGATGGTATAGAAGAGGGAGAATAGGGGGGCACCAATTTTGTTTGGCCCAAGATAAATATGCTTCACGGCTGTTTTAACAAAGATGGTATAGAAGGGGGAGAATAGGGGGGGGCGGAGGGGCACCCATTTTGTTTGGCCCAAGATAAATATGCTTCACGGCTGTTTTAACAAAGATGGTATAGAAGAGGGAGAATAGGGGGGACACCCATTTTCTTTGACCCAAGATAAATATGCTTCGCGGCTGTTTTAACAAAAATGGTATAGAAGGGGGAGAATAGGGGGGGCACCAATTTTGTTTGCCCAAGATAAATATGCTTCACGGCTGTTTTAACAAAGACGGTATATAAGAGGGAGAATAGGGGGGGGGCACCCATTTTGTTTGACCCAAGATAAATATGCTTCACGGCTGTTTTAACAAAGATGGTATAGAAGAGGGAGAATAGGGGGAGCACCCATTTTGTTTGGCCCAAGATAAATATGCTTCACGGCTGTTTTAACAAAGATGGTATAGAAGAGGGAGAATAGGGGGGGAGGCACCCATTTTGTTTGACCCAAGATAAATATGCTTCACGTCTGTTTTAACGAAGATGGTATAGAAGGGGGAGAATAGGGGCCGGGGCACTCATCGATTTAAAAACCTCCCATACAAATTTCTCCATCTTGCAAACATTCCTGTATTGCTGGAACAGAACTTAATTCATTACCAGTATCCCGTTATCAACAATGGTTAAAGTGCTGACCTTAAGTGAAAGTGAGAAGAATTAAACTCGCTTAAAAAAATATGTGCTCATTTTAGCAACTTACAGCTACAAATATTTGTGAGCATTGATTGGAAAACAGATCATCATTTACACTTTACTGACACATCAGCATGTACATACTGTAGAGACCCTGGACTCAAACTACCGACAATACACCAACAGCCTATAGTGAGGGTCACCGGTGAGTGAAATAGACTGGAGATGTCCATTACATTAGTTAAAACCCAAGATATGCTGGCAGATCATAATTATGCTTCATGACGATATTGGATGATTTTCTCCATTCAACATCTATACACATACTCCAGAACCCAACAAGCCACTTGATTCCATAGTACGCATCCTCATAGCCGAGCGTTTCTCCTCCAAGAGACTTGTCCTTTCTTCCTGTGGTATCTCGCCTGTTTCTGTCTGGCTTGATTCATCACAGATGACTTCTCTATTGCCCTTCTTATGTTGAGGGGCTCTATCCTCAACAGAGGACTGGTTACTCACATCGGAATCTTTATCAAAATTCTCATCTTCTACAAAGGCTGAGTCTCGAAATTCTATATTTTCCATCCAGTCAAAATAGTCTGCAGTAAAACTATGTCTCTTGGGATTGGAGACAATAGTTCCATAGTGAGCCGACGGTTTACCACTCAAATCTGAGTAACTATTGGATTTATACTTGGAAGATTTGCTTCCTTTTGTAAACCCCGATGCAATACGACTAAGGTTCCACAAACCCTTCTCTTTATCAGGTTTTCTCGAGGATTCTGTTCCTACGAAGTAGGCTCTCATTTGCAAATTGTCCTGTAATGAGTGAGTGAGTGAGTGAGTGAGTCCATCCGCATCCTTTCGTCGGCAAAATAAGGAGAACCGTTGCCATTAGGGGACTGTTACCAGCAAGTTCTGAGCTGACCTATCAGTACTTTTGATGAAATTTAGGGACTAATCCAGGCAGTGTGGGGACACCGTTCGACTACCGCGAAACCGGAAGAAACTTTCTGCGCAAAACCAAGACGCGAGTGTGAAAATTTAGTCTCTCCACCTGCTGTACACATGAATGAATTATTTCTTCTGTAAATAATAAAAGTAGGTCCATTAGATTGAATTTTAAGCCTCCCACGACCATGGAAATGGTCAGTCTTAGATCAACGTACACACTTAAATCATATCAAATCCTACTTCGCAGGTCCTGTGACGTTAGTCACGCTACTCATGTTGTATTATGTTGCTTCACAAGATGTTTCCGCCTGTCTGAAGTGTGTTCAATTCTGAGAAAATTTTAATTCTTCAAACTTTGCTGTTCTAGAATGGTGGCCAAATCTGTGTATCTTTACACAGGCTCGTTCACACATGAAGGAATCCCGAACCCCTGCATCCAGACAAATAGAGGATTGCTGACAGCTAGGAAGGACATTGGTGGAAAAGGACAGCTGTCGGGCTTGAACCCCCTGTCAGACCACTGTGCCATGTTGAAGAATGACTCAGCGATTTACCCTTATTCTTTGTCTGGTGTGTAGGCACTCAATGACAGAGCGCGTTGACGTCTGTAAGGCCCGATGTCGACCCAGCATCAACTTCCCACAAATGCCAACATATATCAAACACCAAAAGGTCTGTACAGGGGGCGGGCCTCGGGGACGAAACGTCCACCAGCAGAATCTCGCCATATACAGGAAAAAATTACAACACATATAAGGGAAGTGGGAAGAGGTGCTGACATACTGACTGCGTCACATGACTTCACAGAATAGTCTTCCGGTTAACCTATTCTAAAGAACATACTCATTGACAGAGCGCTTTGACGTCGCTTTATGATGACCAGGTTTCTTTTTTATAGATTCTGTCGAGCTGTTTATACAGGGAACTCCTTCATGACACTCAAATTACTACACATATAAGGGAAGTGGGAAGAGGTGCCGACATACTGACTGCGTCACATGACTTCACAGAATAGTCTTCCGGTTAACCTATTCTAAAGCACATACCAAGAATCTAACGATTCGTGATGTGTTGTATCTCAGGTACGCTTTTATTGTACCTGTTCATGTGGCAACTTGGATGATATGACCACACGGCCCCTAGCACCGGCATAAGCGGTATTAGATACAAATCTAGAGAGCTATGATGGAAATGCTCTGACAACTCGTATACTGGTAATTGGTGAGCTGTTTCGCTGTGACAACTCCTACATTGGAGATTGGTGAGCTGTATCGTCGTCAGATGTAAATGACGGCATTTAACACAAAAGACTAGTCTGTAAGGCCCGATGTCGACCAAGCATCAACTTCCCACCAATGCCAACATATATCAAAGACCAAAAGGTCTGTACAGGGGGCGGGCCTCGGGGACGAAACGTCCACCAGCAGAATCTCGCCACATACAGGTAAAAATTACAACACATATAAGGGAAGTGGGAAGAGGTGCTGACATACTGACTGCGTCACATGACTTCACAGAACAGTCTTCTGGTTAACCTATTCTAAAGCACATACCAAGAATCTAACGATTCGTGATATGTGTTGTATCTCAGGTACGCTTATATTGTACCTGTTCATGTGGCAACTTGGATGATATGACCACACGGCCCCTAGCACCGGCATAAGCGGTATTAGGTACAAATCTAGAGAGCTATGATGGAAATGCAACTCGTATACTGGTAATTGGTGAGCTGTTTCGCTGTGACAACTCGTACATTGGAGATTGGTGAGCTGTATACCTCTCTTCATCCAGCCCCTAAGAACTCACTGTACTCTATGTCCTCTGCTTCTTCTATGAGCACCTGTATGGTGGACACCCTCCCCTCCATCATTCGATCTGTATCTGCTGACAATAATGGCATTTCTTTCTCATCTTCTATATCTCACAAGGAATCCACCTGCAGCTCGGCATCCCGGAACTCCACACAGGCTCCCTTAGCGCTCGTCAGGCTTTGGGACTCCACGCTATTCCTCTTCGACATACGCTGCGGCAGCGGCACCTTCACTTCTGAAATCCCCGTCAGCAGATGAATGGTCAGATCAAGACACTTCTCCACTATTCCGTTCAACCCCAATAACATTCTTGTGGAGCGCTTCCAGCATTTCCTCTTCAGCTATCGGATTTGAGAAGCGCGAGCACAAAGCACAATCGGGCGCCTGGATCAAAATTTAGAGGCTCTTTTTTTTTCGCGCTTCTTGAATTCATCATATCGAATAATCTTTATTTACCTCTAAGAACTTCCAACGAAAACGTAAAACGTTTCGTTCACGAAAATCCGGAAGTGCACGACCTCTTCTGGCAAAGAAGTTAAACCTTTTTTTTCATATATTCTTAGTTTATTCAAATATAATATGCACTGTACAATATAGGTACAACCTAAGGAAACAGACATTCAGAATTCATATAAAGCCATCCATGTATGAAATTATTACATCCGTCGTTCTTGAAAATTTCTACCCATTTACCCCACTTGTCATCCAATTGCTGTCTATTTTTAAAGAATAGTTTTTCTATTGTGTAATATTAATCT
>JAVTVY010033253.1:0-15448 GCA_036873755.1 Hanleya hanleyi | reverse complement strand
TCATGGACTTTTGAATGACAAACTACATTGTAGGACTATTTCACTCACGAAAAATGCAAACACGAAAAATGAAAGCTACATGTAGATGTGATGGAGAAATCTATAGTATGGTTACATTATGTGGTGCACTGTCAATAATGTAATTTATACTTACATTAGCATATGTTTCTGATGTTTCGGCAAACGAACCTTCCTCATCACTGTCGTCTTCTATAACTGGCAGAGTCTTCTACAAAATACATGATATATCAATTAGTTAAAAATCATCTCTGTTTACAGCCCCATTCACACAGTGTGACTTGTAGCAGCAACTTGTAGAATACAAGTAATTACTTGCTTTACGACAATTGGCCTTATAAAATGTACATTCAATCCAAGACACAAACTCAGTATCAAAAATCAATAAATCAATAGCTACCTTAGAATATCTGCTCTGCCCCATAATATGGTCCAACCTGGATTTAAAACCACCAGTGTGAATAGTGGTCTTCTTCGTCTGAAAAGTTAAATAAATTTAATCCATTGTAACATTGCTGCTTAGATATATTTGTTATTTGAATTTATATTGCATATCGTCATTAAATAATATTGCAATGGATCAACGCTAAATGAAAATGCAATCACAATGAAAATATTGAGAATGTACACTAATATGATTTTAACAATGTTCGTCATCCAGTCGTATTGGTCATGTAATATTGCCTGATGCTATTTCTTCTTTGGCGAAGAAGTAATTCAACAATAGACGCTGCATGATTTCCATGATCACATGTCTGCTCCGAGTCGATGAAATGTGCGCCTCGAACATTTCCGATTGGTTGCATGAAATGTTCTCATTTTCAAGATGTGGGTACAGATGTACAATTGAATTATGCAGCAATCCTTAGCCTTGATCAAGAATAGTGCAATAAATAGACAATTAAAATATAGCCTGTTATCATGGTTATAGGAAATCGATCATAATTTATCCTGCTTTTCCTGGTCACATTTTTATCATAGCAAATATCGGTTATGCCAACAGTGACTGTGTATTTGTTATCAATTTATTTTAATAAATATTACTTTGTGATTTCATCAGAACTTTGGTATGGAAATATTCTCAAATCTTCTGGAAATATAAGCAGGAAACGATAAACATTTCAAAACAACAAGTGAGGATGTCAACTGATTTATTGAGAGCTAACATGCCCCCCCCCCCCTCAAACTTCCTAGCAAGTTAAATCTTACTGTTTGACATGAACAGGAAATACACAGCAGTGGTGTGATATAACCTATTTATCTCACCCTCCGGGGTATTTCCTTCAGGGCTGCATGGCCAATCTTCACATGAGGTCCCCAAGCCTGGGCTTTTCCAGCTTACAATGCAACAATGGCAATGGGTAGATCTGAAAGGAATTTTGAGACAGATTGAGTTATGGATACTTCTTTGTGAATTCCAGGCTAAATGAGGCTAACTGATTTATTTCATTAATTTTGACTGCAAATATAAGCTGCAGTAGTTACTGAGAAGATTATCAATTGTTTAATATGCCAAGTGTATGAAGAGAAACTTGTTGATAGTTAAAACTCATAGAGGGTCCACATTACAACATTCTGAGTTTAACTAGAAATTAGAATTGTTTTGCCAATTAAGTTATAACATTATAATTAGGCCTATATTTATAACTTACTTACCATCACTACATGTAGCTTCACTCATCACCATCTGCAATACAGTTCTTTAAACCCCAATAGTTCCAGCTTAACATGAAGAAATCAACTTTGTTTTCCTGCTGTTGTTGTTATTCTCAAATGACAGCATGGTGGCGCCACCAGTGGCCAATTAAAATATACCGGTACAGGGGAGATAACTCTCCTCAAATTGCTGAACTAATGCCAGCAAGTCAATTGCAAATGTAATAGACTACCAGGAAATAGAATAATATTATCTGTATATAATTGGTGATAATGAAGAGGGTAGAGTATTCATTAATGGACATTTTTTTTCTTGAAAATCATGTTAGAACTGGTGTATTCTTCTAAAATTATTTTCTTCATTATTTCCAATTTGATTATAAAATCTTTGGATACAACGGAAGTAACAGCAGCTCTTAACAAAGATCGGCTGTTCTATCAATTACGGTGCCGTAATTGCCACCCGCGCAACTGATGGATTTTTAACCTAGGCCTCAATGGAGCGTAGCAGGTTTTACTAAAAATCTTAGCTCAAACTTGAGATAAATTTCTACAACTTGGTGAAGAGAATGATAGTACATCTCTTCAAATTATCATGCTAAAATGGATTCTGAACTATATTTTTTTGAAGTTTTTTCCATATACTTCTGTGTTAAAATTAAGCTTTTCAGAGGGAGGAAAATCCCCCAGTGACATCATTGTATCTACCAAAATGGGGAGGTATTAATTAACACACAATTATATGGGGGAAAACTCAGGATATTTCAGCCCCAATTTTAACACATAATGTGACCATATGTACTATATTTCCGTTGATAGCACAGCCGGTATATAACTTTTTGCTCATTCAGGTTAATCAGGGCGAACCGGTAAAAGATCATATTGCACTGTGGGGGGAGTTTGGTTCGCTGGGAAAAGTCATAACATGACGGACGGAAGTCTTAACGGTGTCTGTAAACAATGGTAGCATTAACTATTTGAAACAGCGCGAGCAGAAATCATATTTCAGATCAGTTTAATGCAGTACTGTACCGGTAGAATAAGCCCACTTTATCTTTGATCGGGAAATTAACGCATTAGACAATGTGGAAGACTACCCCCTGTTTTCCAACATTCAACTCTTGTAAATTATTTATTTATATTCGCTGCGATGCATGCTTATTTAGGCCTCTTCTGTCGTCCACTGAAACCCAAAATTCTTTGTTGCGATACACACACATTGTATCAAGCTGTTTCTCTTTTGGAAATGCTATAAAACCAGAGAAGATGAAGAAAAAAGTACTAGTATTTATGTTTCCTCATTGTTATTGTTATTCATTATTTAATTATTTATTTTAATATCTAGCGCTGCAAAAGATCTTAAATTAATGAAGAAATGTACCGTGAAATTTAAATAAAACATTGAGTTGATGGGCCGCGAAATCCGTATGGGAAGCGGCCCTTAAACTACAAGTTCAATCAATCAAAAAAGTACATTTCTACATCTGCTGCCTTATCTGCTGGAAATCACCATGAGGGGATATTTTTTTATTCATTGGAAGAAATTTATTTTGTGTCAATAAACAATTGAACTATAAGGTGAAAATTCCCAATTATTAAATTCTGCAGATAGTAAGCTTATACTTTATTTTCTATATTTGATGAACTGTTCAAATTTACTTGATCGATTGTCCAAAAATGTAGATCAATTTTGATCTCAATAAGCTTATTGAACAATCAGATGGTTTACAACAGTATGGACACTTCCTATTTGCGATCTTAACTATGAATAGTTAAGAACCATATACATCTAAAATGATTACATGGTCAACTAACATTTTGTAATGAATCACTTTAGATGTTTTTTGTCTCCTTTGGAGTAAAGCGAATGTAAAGTTTGGTTTTCAAGAAGATTGTTTACCATGTTAGTATTTGTATATATATGCATATTCTGAATCTGTATTTAAGAATTGCATTATTATGTCATTGTATAGTACATTTGCTGATCTCTGCCGTGGACTAACAAATACTGAAATCGAGGTAATGCGCTAACATGCTCCTTTTTCTGATTTTTAATTCCATTTCCACAGTTACCAAAATTCCATCGAATACCCCATTTTACAGAGATTTAAAAAACAGAATCTGTTTAATCTATTAGGATTTACTGCCTCGATGCCTCGATTGATGTAATTAAAAGTCTACAGAAATTCCGAATGTAGAATTTACATGTTTAAATTGGGTTTTAATTTGTGTATCAGAAATTGGATTAAATTAATATCTTCCAATAAATTAATCAATGAAGCATTGTATCAGTTGGATCATATATCATTACATGTATATAAGCTTACATACTCGTGCTAATATTTGCGAATGATAACAGACAAAATACTTTGATTTCCTGCCTTATGTTCAATATTTGTAAATATGTATCATGCAGAAAAAAATAATAAAAAAAACCCATTGCTTTTATGAGATTTTTCACATTTTCCACCTATTATGTGCTTTTCTTTACAATGTATGCATGTAAAATGTGTTTGGTTCCTCACACTGTCACATGTGAAGGACAAAAACAATTCTTAATGGATATAATGGCTGTCCTATAGGACACATACATGTTCTATAGCATAGAATAATCCATCCTATAGGACAGATTTTTCTATCCCTTAGGATCCTATAGGACAGAATTATCTGTCCTATAGGATCCTAAGGGACAGAAGTAACTGTCCCATTGGATCCTATAGGACAGATCATCTGTCCCATTGGATCCTATAGGACAGATCATCTGTCCCATTGGATCCTATAGGACAGATCATCTGTCCCATTGGATCCTATAGGATTTTTTGGTAAGGGATTGGCTGTTATTTTAAACGGACTGTTCAAGTAATAACTGTACTGCCCTAATTTTCATGCAGGGCTGGAACGGAATATACACACCTGCATAATGGAGGATGGGAGGTTTGCACTGATCGAAAATGATGTACCTGTGTAAAGAACAGGTGTGTTATCGTGGCGGGATGCTTTGGTGAACAAATCTCATACCTTGTTTGGCCTTCGTCATCAGATCATCAAATATTAACACACTGAGATAGAAGTATCCGTCTGGTATTGGTATACCAATTGCAAAATTCTATTAGCTTAGATACGATTTTCAGTATGTTATCGTATTATCATACTACAGGGGTAGTATCTAATCGTATACCGTAGACTCGTACTACAGGGGTAGCATCTTATCGTACACCGTCATATAGTACTACAGGGTAGTATGTTATAACTTATCGCTGTTTCCTCCACAGCAAAAACAGGCCTACTAGTTCGGACTTGTTTCCCTGACGATCGTTCCAGGCCGCCATTTTTTTTTTCTTTTTTTTTTTGCTACGACAAACTCAGGCTTGCTCTCATTCGACAAGGGAAAATTAATATTCATGTCCGTTGACATATGACCTTTGTGACATACGCAACAATCCCGTGCGGGCGCACCAAACTGACCGAAGCGAACAGTCACTTGTGCGGAAGTGACCTTTGACCCTGCGCAGTTGAGTTTCCGGTGTTGTGCGCATGTGCAGGGTCAAAGGTCACTTCCGGTCAACTCATTGTGAGGTCAAACGTCAACGGACATAATTATTATGTGCAATGAATTGAACTGAAATTTATTCACCAAAATATACATAAGGGTAATACATATACCAATGGCTATCGTGCTGATAATTTAAAAAATATATATGAGTAATGATTAGTCTAAATATACAATTTGGCGGGAATAAAACCCAGAAGGGCTTGTTCTATCCCACTAATATGATATTATATTAATACATGGCATCGGTACAAATATTAGGGAAAATATGGCTGAAGAATAAAAGACTTTACATACTGTGAGAAATGGGCCAGTCGTTGCAACGAATCAGTTCACAATGAGATATGATTTGAACTTTGATGCTGAAGGATGTCTTTGACTTATCCCATTCTCGAGGTTCTCTATTGAGGGTGAAAAACGATAAATTGTATTGATAGATTGGTCTGTATAAGTTAAGAAGAGTTCCCCTGGGTCGATAATAACATATGTTGGATTGTTTGGTAAAGTAGGTCTGGAAAATTTGTGGCAACAGTTCGTCGGGATGGTGAAAAGATTTGTAAGGCATGATTCATTAGAAGGCATGAATACATATTTAGTTTCTGTAACTGTAACATTCTAAAATCAGTAAACAAGGGCGAAGTGTGGTCTAACTTTTTAGATAAAGTTATTACCTTTCGTACGTGTTTCTTGAGAGTTATCAATGGTTGCAGGTGGGTGATGTAGGTATTTCTCCATAAGACTTTACAATAATTAAAATAAGGGAAAATCATCAAATAATATAAAATGTACAGTGTTTTTTTTTATTCAGAGGACCTTTTTGTATCTCAGCGCCTGAAATAAATAAATGATATGGATTAAGTGGTAGTTTATGATTATTAGACTGAAATAACATGTACCAAAACAGAGCGGCTAGCTGTTAGTCGCTGATTAAATCAGGACAGACTGGAAGATCTAACATACGTTTAATTGTCTGGTTAGTAGTAACACAAGGGGATTAAAGGTCTCAACAATGAAGCATGAAAAAAGGCGCCGCCCTTGTCACATTTTCCATGAGAAGTTACCTTTGACACAGCGCACGATCGGTCATCTCCGGGAATATCCGGAAATCCTCTGGAATCTCCGGGAATGTCTTTTAATCTGCGGGAATGTCCGCACTGGGCAGGCAGGCATGGAGTGGACGTTTTGGGTCTAGGTCACCCAAACTTGGTCAAAATGGGTCGCGCGAATGCCATATTGAAGCAGTGTGGTACGCATAATGGTGTGGTTTTCAGTGGATTGGGGTTTTTGGGGGGTAGAGTTGGACCATCTGTGGTTCAAATGGGCCGAGTAGGTATCAGTTTGATTCGCTCGTGGCATGTCTTGCATGTGAAGTGCCGTCAATCTGTGCATGCACAGTCTTGAAGTAGCAGAAAAGGGTGATTAAGTGGACGTTTTATAGAGTACAGGTGGACTGTCCGACGTCCACAAATGGGCCAAGTGATGTCTTATTTTGAAGCGCTCCTGGGGTAGTCAGACTGGATGTTTTTTATTGGAAGCATCGTCAATTTTCGCATGCGCTGTCGTGGAGTAATCGAAACATGACATCTGAATGGTCGTTTTGGGTCAGACGCGCCCCATCCATGGTCTAAATGTGCCAAGTGAATATCGTCTAGCAGCTCCGTGGAGTAGAGTGAGACTCTGGGGTTTTTTAGTGGAAGGGTCATAATTCTGCGTATGTGCAGTCGGATAATAACAGAAAACGGCGTTTAGGTGGAAGTTTGGGATAGAGATGGACCATCCTTGGTCCAAATGGTCCGCGTGGGGTATCACATTGAAACGCTGATAATTCCGACTGGCGCGGGTTTTAGAGGAAGTGCAGTCAAGCAATCTTGGGAGTAATAGCAAAGGGCAATCCGAGCGGACGTATTGGGGTAGAAGTTGACCATTCGTGGTTCGATTGAGCCGTACAGGGTATCGTCTTGAAGCTCCTATCGGGTAGAATCAGACTGGGGGTGATACTCACATGCGCACTCGATGCGCTTGCTCATATCACCCCCAGTCGGAGTCTACACCACGAACGCTTCGATAGGATACCACCCACGACACACTTAGACCAGGGATGTTCCACCTACACCCCAAAAACGTCCCTGTTCACCCACGATCTGCCCTTTGTTTAGTACTCCTCGAGTGCGCATGCATGTTTCACCTCCATTCTGACTCGACCCGATAAGAGCTTCAAGACGATACTCTGTAAGCCAATTCGGACCACGTATGGTCCACCCTCACCACAGAACGTCCACTCAAATGCCCTTTTTCTACAACTCCACGACTGCGCATATGCAGATTGACGGCACTTCCCCTAAAAACCACAACAGTCGGACTCAATACGCTTCAATACAATACCTCAGTTGGCCCATTTGATCCGAGAATTGCCCACCTCTACCCCCAGAAACGTCCACTCAAACGCCCTTTTCTAATACTGCCCGACTGCGCATGTGCAGAGTGATGGCACTTCCGCTAAACAATCCGAATCTGACTCCACCCCACGAGAGCTCCAAAAGGATACACCACACGGCCCATTCCGACCACGGATGGTGTACCTATACTGCAAAACTTCCACTCAAATGCCCTTGTTGTATTACTCCACGTCTGCACATGCACAGAGTGACGGCACGTCCACCAAAACATACCACAGTCTGACGACTCTGCCCTACGAGCACTTCAAAATGGGACCCGACACGGCCCATTTGGACCACGGATGGTCCATCTCTAACCTAAAACGTCCACTCAACATCCTTTTTCTACTACTCCACGACTGCGCATGCGCAGATTGACGGCACTTAGACGGACTCTGCTCCACGAGCGCTTCACATGAGACCATTTTGGACCAAGGATGATCCATCTCTACCTCAAAACGTCGACTCAAATGCACTTTTTCTGCTACTCCACGGCTGGGAATGCACAGATTGACGGCACTTCCACTAAAGCCCGGCGCACACGAGAGCTATCAGCTGAGCTGAAGGCCTCAATTGCCTGTCAGCTCAAGGGCTAGCGCTCGTGTGCGGGCAGTTTTTGGTGAGTTTTTGACCTCGCGAGGCCGGGAAAAAGATATCAAACTTGTTTGATAATTTCGCCTCGCGAGGCCAAATCCTTAGCGTGTGCGGCGAACGCAAGCCAACAGCTCAGCAGTTTTATTGGACCGGCCAATGAATCGCATGTTATTTTCACGCGATTCATACGCACGACTCTTCAAAATGGTCTTGAAGAAGACGTTATGAGGAAACTGAAATCAATTTCGTGAAACTTTTGCTCACCGTGTGCGCTGAAACCACACGGGAGCTAGCCCCTGAGCTGACAGGCAATTGAGGCCGTTAGCTCAGCTGATAGCTCGCGTGTGCGCCGGGCTTAAACTCCACCGCAATCAGACTTTACACCACGAGCACTTCAATATGATAACCCTCGCGACCTATTTGGACAAAGGATGGTCCACCTAGACCCCAATACGTCCACCCAGGCCTGCCAGCCCAGTGCGGAAATTCTCGGAGATTTCCGAAGATTCCCAGGTTTTCTTGGAGCCGGCCGGGGGTGCGAAGGGTCAATGTCACTTCCGGTCACGTGACGGACTACCCTACGAGAGTTTCGAATGAGACCCCACTTGGCCCATTTGGACCAAGGATGGTCCACCTCTACCCCAAAACGTCCACACAAATGCCCTTTTCCCACTATCCGATGGGTGGGCATGCACAGATTGACGGCGCTTTCACTCAAAATCACCCCAGTCAGGCTTCAATATGACACCCTACACGACTTATCTGGACCAAGGATGGTCCACCTAGACCTCAAAACGTCCACCCAAGCCTGACTGCCCAGTGTGGAAATTTCCCTGGAGATGACCGATGGTGCGCGGGGTCAAAGGTCACTTCCTGTCACGTGACTGGACCCCGCCATTTTTACGCGTCATGCCGTCATTGTTGAGCCCGTTAATCCCCTTTTACTACTATTCTGCTTACATGTATTTCTTTCACTCCAAAACTCAGCAATATCCAAAGTTGTCTGTTTATCTTTTGTCAGTCCTGGGTACGTACCGACACCAATTCATGAAAGGATTGATCCTAACTTCACGGAAGATTCCAGAGCAGCCGTAAGTATTACATGTAGGTGTCATGGCCTCGAGGCCATTTTGGGGTTTTCCGATGATCTCTTTGCCGATTTCGTAATAAGCAGAGGAGTTCAGACAAAATGCTATTTATAATACTATTTCCGGTAACATTTTTCTGTGATTACTTTGAAAGGTGTTTAAATCAGATCCAAACAGTTCGTCAAGAAAAATTCCTTTCAGACCACTTATACCAATATACTGAAAGTGAACTAGGAACCCAAAATGCACAAACCGCACTGAATATCATTGATTGCAAAATATGAACTTACCGTACAATCCAGATCGTACGAAATTGTATGTCCCTTTGGTGCCGGTGTAATGGATAAGTATGTCCTGGTGATTATTGTCCCTTTTCTCATTCTTTTCTATTGCAACCAAGGACGGACACTTGTCTCCAATGTGGAGGAAAATGTCCTAGCTGGGTTGGAAGATAGGGGCCACAGGTATTCCTATCTACCATGTTTGCTGCAGTCGACTGACCAACACTCTAGAAATAGAAAGGTTAGCCAGGTTGGATCCAGAAATTTCGCTAAAATCAGCTCTCTCTCGACTCTCAGCCGCAATAAAACTAACATCTGTCCTACTTACTGTGTGTATCGCTCTGGTATATTCCCAAACTCCCACGTGTGGCTGTAAAGACACGTTTATCTCACTTTTAGGGTAAAAATCCATTTAAATTGTTCATTTTCAGCGAGCATGTAATCTCTGTCAACGGAAATAAACTCCGCGAGCGGCTATTTTAGCGCCCGCGAATTTTCGGCAAATTCATTGGCCTATAATTCTCGCACATGTCGCACCGCCATTGGCCAAAAATATAACGCGGGACATTCAGCGTTTTCACAATCTCAGCTCTCCTGTCTTATATTTTTGACCAATGGAGGTGCGACACATGCGATAATGAAATTGCCGAAAATTCGTGAGCGTTAAAATGGCCGCTCGCGGAGATGATTTCCGTTGACAGAGATTACATTCTCGCTGAAAATGGACAATTTAAATGGATTTTTACCCTAAAGAGTGAGGTGAACGTGTCTTTTACACGTGGAAATTTGGGAATATACCAGCAGTAACTAGGACATATGTTAGTTTTATTGGGGGTGAGTGTGGACGAGTCGAGAGGCAGTTGAATTTAGCGAAATTTCTGGATCTTCCTTCAGCGCTTCATTTCTATGATGAAACAGTCATCATTTACAATATTCTGTCGAGCAGCTCTCATGATAGTGGAAGGAAATTGGGGGGGGGGGGACACTCGTAGCCACCGGACATTCTTAGCCTCCACACCGGTTTACAGGTTTCGAGACAATAAAATAATAATCTCTCAACGGATTCTCAAACTTGGTATGTAGATACTTTGCCGGCAGGTATAGGCCCAACAATGAGGGCAACTTTGAAATTTCGTTTTCGGACAATACAATAAATAAGATTCGACTCGGCCATTTGTTAGTGTGTTCTTTTCCAAATTGGTGTGTGTGGATACCTTGCCACAAGATATTGCTTTGAATTGCTCTTCGTCCACATGCGCACATAAATGGCGACCCCTTGGGACTAAACTGAATGACTGTTGAACCAATCTTGACCATTACATCTGATATTACACATAAATAGTAGCCACCATAACTGTTTTAAGTTGCTTTCTAATGTTATAAGCCTACGGGACAACCAAACTGCAGAAGACGTAAACTGAACAACTGTATTCTCTCAATATGTATTATCAGATGAACGCGGGTTTTCTCCCCAAGCAAATACTAACACGACTGGGTAAGTCAGAGGATGTAGCTAAGACAGTGGCTTTTCTCTTGTCCGAAGATGCGTCCTTTATAACAGGAGTAAATCTTCCGGTAGATGGCGGTCTCCATTGCACAGGTAAATATCTGTTGGTCTAGTTTTGTTTTCGTAATTATTCTCTGGTACTTTTGAATATATGGTACAAATGTATCTATCGATTTCTATCGCTGAGATTATCCGGACTCCCTATATCCATGTATTGTTAAGGCTGTCGATCAATCACTGTGCTGCACTTAATTCCTCTGCTCTGTTGGATATATTCATTACCGTATCCTCATCGGCATGGGCCGTTGCCTTCACCAGTAACAATACGCAAGAGGTGGAATCTGGATGGGTGGGCAGTATCTATTGTACTGTCGTTTGATGTTTACCAGCTCCAGTAGTGTCCAAAAAATGATCTTTATACTATATAGGCACACATGCTGTTACCGAGCGTTGCCTAAACATAGTCTTGGTAAAAAGGTTCCTCGAGAGTTCTTTTCACAAGTGAAATGGTTCAATAAAACCCAGTCATAAAAGATTCTGTGTCGCCCATCCTTCCACGTGGTTCAATAAATTCCCCTTGGCGTAATACACGTTGCTGCAAAGAAGGCATTAGCGTTTTGGTTTAGAACCATTCATAACTTATAAAGGTGTATTCAGAGACCCATGCTCATGCTGAAACACGTACGGTCACATTCCCTGTAACGTATAATAATTCTACTTTCAAACTTTTTTTCAATTATAAACTTTTGAAATTTGGCCAAAAATCTAAAATTCAAAAAAACTGTTTTAAAGTTGAATTAATAAATGTAACCGGGATTTATTTTCTTTATAGAACCGTTCCGTTACAGTTGGATGAACCATGAAGAACCTTCTTTAAGTTTAGCTGTTGGGTTATTCCGTATTAATAGGGAAAGTCCAGAAAAGGTTGTATGTACATGCGCCGTGTCTGGCCTTTTCTGCACTTCCTCATGCGCAAATTCCGTTCACGTGACTTCCGGTAATGACGTCACTTCCTCGTACGGATCGGCCGGTAAACGAAACTGATCTAGTTTCAACATGTCGGAGTTTATTTCAGCACAAACTGAATGACGGCCTACGGATTCTCCGGTAAACAAGTCCGAACAATTTTCAACATAACGTCTCAAGTTTGGTCTTAGCAAAAACAAAATGACGGTATTGAACGACCGTTCAGGAAATAAGTTTGAACCTATAGGAGGCGCTAGTTGAGATGGGGGAGCCACAACATCGTGATGACATACTACCCTGTAGTATTATTCTAGCGGATGCGATACTACCCTGCAATATTAAACTTTGATATATATACCTGTAGTCTATACCAGGATTGACCAACACTGGGAAGT
Organism: Hanleya hanleyi; assembly: GCA_036873755.1. NCBI lineage: Eukaryota > Metazoa > Mollusca > Polyplacophora > Lepidopleurida > Hanleyidae > Hanleya > Hanleya hanleyi. Next base: position 2,958 of record JAVTVY010033253.1, on the reverse strand, counting down.
CTGTTCGGGGTGTCTCAGTACTTTCTGCACAACCTAGTCGATGGTACACTTCTTCAGTGTGTCATCCGCATACACCACCCTGATAAGCTTCAGGGGATGCTGGAAAACGCGGGTATAGAATTGACCCTAAATGGAACAATGCCTATGCGAGAAAAGAGCCAATCCAGGCATCGTATTTTGAGCCACGAGAATCACTTCGCTCCAGAAACTGAAGCAACGAAAAACTAGGCCCGATTATCAAGATCGGTACTCACTTTTCACGTTTTCTGACGAAACTACGTTTCTCAGCACCATGAATCCTGATCATACCAATCTATCGGTGAACGCCGAAAATATCCACCCGGACTGAACCACCATCCAGCCATGTGGAAGCAACAGCCTATCAATCCAGCGACGTAGGGGCATCAGTCTATGAACCGCCAGCCAGGTCAGCACCACCCTAACCATCCGATACCATCAACGCGACCTGACCCAAATACCATTGGTGATGATATTATCCTCTTGAGTGCCGGGACTAAGTGGACGCATCACAAATGTCCATTTTTCGTGTGTGCCTAGTTTTGGGGGCACAATGAATGAAAATCTTCATACAAAATTTTAACGCTTCACGGTTTGGTCTCTTTAGTTTGTCCACATGTGTGGACATTTGGACATCATGACTTCAAGTACAGATAGGGGCTTAACCCAGATCAAGTGAAAATAACCCTCTGTCAAGTATGTTTGTCTTTTTCTATCTGGAATTGAGAGACCGACACATTAAAAAAACTATATTTTTGTTATGTGCTTAGTTTTAGGTTCACAATATCATGCAAAATTTGAACACCTCCCGGTTTGGTCTCTTAGTTTGTCCACATCTGCGGACATTGGGACGTGATTACTTGAACTACAGATAGTCTAGATGAAGTTAAAATGAGACTTTGGTCATCAGTCAAATATATTTGTCTTTTTTACTTTACAAATGATTGATAACAGCAGAATTCCAGAAAATATTCTCAAAGGCCACCATAAAAAAGGCCGTCACTAGTACATTAATTATATAGCATATGGTCCCAATGTCCACAATAATGGACACATACTGTTCAAGTTTCGCTGTATCTATACTTATTAAAGAAACAGACCTGCACTTCATGCTTTACAAGTCTTTGGGTGCCTAGCATTCTTGCTACCCGCATAATTTTATTTATTCCAAAGGAACATTTGGAGAATATTTTCCACAAACCTAACTACAAGGGCTCATTTTCACCTTTCGTGGGTGATCCTATCTTGAAACGGCTGAGGTAGGTCACGTGATCACCAATCCTAAAGAATGTTGGGTGGATGGCACCACCTGTTAGTCTTTAGTTGAGGACATACATGCTTGCACTCAGTGAAAGCGCCTGTTCTTTTGTTGGTGCTAAAATCTTATGTCCACAAATGTGGACGCAGGGATCCAAGAGGATAAATTATTGACCGGGCGCTCAATTTTGCTAATTGGCACTGGGATCGATCACCAAATTTGACGATGATCATCTTTGGTGAACACGACTTGATGGACTCGATGAAAGATACCAGCGAGGGTCACTTACCCAGTCCCATTCACATGGATGGAATGGACCCGCTCTGCCTAAAAATCCAATCAGTACATTTTGGGGAAGCAGACAAATTGGATCCATGACGGTGTCACCTTGAGCTTTAACGAGTCTCCCATAATCCACATTCGTACCTGGCAGTTATTATTATCGGCCTGAGAAATTGCGGGATCGAATTTACACCTGATGCACCTGGCGTACATGTACACTCTAGACCATTCCCTCTGTTGTATCAGAGGTCTCAACGGAGGATATAGCAGACTACTTATTTGTGATGTGCAGAGTAGCTCACCTGACACATTTGAGCCTCTAACTCATGCCACTAGGATCTTACACTGTGCCATGATCTCGTACAATCAGACGAAGCACACCTGAGAACACGCGGCGCCTGTATACTGCTCTACTTACCGCAGCCCTCCAGAGTGTCGGGGATACCAACCTCGCGTGCGCGTTCCAGCTTCACATGTCATGACATCCCAGAGAGCCGCATCAAGACATATTTAGCGACCAAGCGGCATATGAGTCTAACCCACCCTCTATCACGTGGGGTCTAGTTTTCGTGTGTGACTAATGTCCCATAATGTGCTACCCAAATTGCATTGGTTCAATGTCTGGTGCGGACCGATTCTAGTCACTCAAATTACGACGTCCGGATTGACTTTTCTCACATAGCCATTGACCCATACATAGCGCCTACCATACGCGAACCGTGTTTGCCAAAATCCCCTCAATCTTTTTTAGGTAGTGTATGGGAATGACAAATTGAAGACGCGCACAACCGAATAGGTAGTACAGAAAGTACCGACACACCCTGAACAGAATTCTCAGAGTTACTCTACCCCGGCACAAACTATAGGCATTTACAGTAGTTCTATACTATAAGGTAGTCTGATATACCGTAGTATAATACTACAGGATAGTATCTTATCACGATCGTTGTGGCTTCCCCACCTCAACCAGCGCCCCTATAGGTTCAGACTTGTTCGCCCAACGGCCGTTCAAGGTCGTCTTGTCATTTTTTCCTGCTAGGAAACGCTCAAACTTGCTTCGACATGTTGAAACTCCTTCAGCCTTGTTTACCGAACGATCCATAGGCCACCATTTATTTACCGGCATCCGTACCGGGAGGTAACGTCATTCCCGGAACTTACTTGACCGGAAGTAGTGCATCTGGAAGGGCAGAACGTAAATCCGTAAACCGCAATTGCGGAAGAAACTGAAAGTCTCCACTGCGCATGCGCATGTGACCTGCTCTGCCCTTTCCCTACTACTTCCCGTTAAATACAGGAGATCGTTGGTCTATCATAATAGTCCGAAAATTTCCGTAAATGTTTCACCAGGCATGTACACATGAATTCCCAAGAAAGAATGGAGACGTGAAATAAACAAT
>JAVTVY010033252.1:0-142141 GCA_036873755.1 Hanleya hanleyi | reverse complement strand
AAGAGTTCCAATTTTTCCCTTAGACGTCCGTATGTTCATCCTCCAAACCCACAAGAGTTCCAATGTTCAACCGCCGGGGTGTTTTCCCGCCCCAGCGCCCCGCAGCGCGCGCGCGCGTCATCCCGCGTCATCCCCGGCAGTGCGCGCGCGCGCGCGGACGCGGGTCAAAAGGTCACCTCCAGGTCAGACGGTCCAATGTCCAATGAGACAATGTTGCGGTATCGCTATAGTCAGAGCTTGAGCACAAAAAAAAGGGGATTCTAGATGAACCTGGGAAAGATGGGCAGTTCCATGTGGACCAATCAGCGGTCGAGAAAAAGAGCCAATCAGCGGTCGAGAAAAAGAGCCAATCAGCGGTCGAGAAAAAAGAACCAATCAGCGGTCGAACAATCAGCCAATCGAATTGGGGTATTCACGGTGTGCTTTCGCTGACGTCCGCGCCTACATCTGGGTTCTTGTACACCCGGGTAATGTTTTTCTGGACATGGATGGGTTAACTTTGGCTCCATTCTAGGCCACTGATTGGCTAATAGAACTTATAGTCATAATCTATACGTGTTGGACGAGTCTCTTCACTCACCGTATACACGTACCTCAATGAAATACCCGCTCCAAACCTAGACCAAAGACACGTACTTGGTCTGTAGGCTGATTTCATTGGCTCTCTATTTTTACTATAGTGCTCTTGCATTCTAACCTTGATGGGTTACCTAGAACTTATAGTCTTCAACATAATCTATACGTGTTGGACGAGTCTTTTCACTCACCGTATACACGTACCTCAATGAAATGCCCGCTCCAAACCTAGACCAAAAACACGTACTCGGTCTGTAGGCTGATTTCATTGGCTCTCTATTTTTTACTATAGTGCTCTTGCATTCTAAACTTGATGGGTTACATTTTGGCCCCATCCTACACCACTGATTTCAGTTTGACTGAATCTCCACATTGGGCATTGATGCATTAGGAATAAAACACACAAGACAGGGTTTTTTTGGTGAGATCTCATTTTTTTCTTTTATTCATTGAACAACAACAACGTGAGAACAACCACGTGAAAACTCAAGCCCAGAACTAGGGGCTTGTCATTAACTGAAGCCCAGAACAAGGGGCTTGTCATTAACTGAAGCCCAGAACAAGGGGCTTGTCATTAACTGTATGTACATTCAAATAATTCAAGCCCAGAACGGGGCTTGTACATTGAAATGATGGGCGGCCCAGTCATAGACGAGTACATCGCGGTCCTCGGCCTGGAAGTACTCGTCAAACATCTGTACGATAGTGGATAAGGGTCTTCCCCGGCATCGATGGTACAGGTAAAACAAGCAATATTGTCCGCACACGCCACTGGTCAGGCTTTGCAACGTTTGACTGTTCCAACACCACGTCTCTGTGCCTTGATCCATGAAGTCTGTTAAATCGGGATGGAGGGTGGCAGGCCGTACGGGTCAAAGTATTCGCCCTGCTCTTCTGTCAAGTACACGGCCACCCAGTGTTCACCGGGCCGATCCATCGGGTCCGTGTTGAGAACGTAAGCAGCCGGATACATACGGTCTAATGGAAACACATCTCGGGCGAACACCCCTTGAAACATCATACGTGTCTCTGGGTCATTCTCCAGCACGGTGGTTATCTGGTCTGTATCCATGTTAGGTGGAGAAGTCACACAGGACGTTGCGCGCCTTGTCCACTTGAATGATGTTGTCAAGCTCGGCGTAGCAGATCACATTGACGGTGGTCGCCAGGGCTCGTGCAAAGTGGATTTCCAACCGTAAGTTGCCTTGCTTGGCCAGGGCCAGCTGATGGTCGTTCTCTAAGGTGGGGTCAGATCGAAACAGAACAACGTGTATCCGTTCGCGTAGTCCTCCCGACTGATCATATTCCCTTCGTCCTGGTTGATTTGACCGGTGGCTGTAAACAGGCTCTGATAGGCTCGAATGAAATTCCTCCGCCCAAAGTTCGGGGTTAAGGCCGTGGCTGGCACCTGTTGTCCATCCACATGCAGGGCCACAAAATTGATGCTGAAATGTTTAAAGTCAAACGGATTCTCTGGGTAGGCTCCGCTGAAACTGGTATTTTCCACACAGGCCAGGATCAATCGCTTGGGTAGTTCCCCCAGGAACAGGTTTTCTTTGTTGGCGCCCATGTTTCCAGCAGGCACAGAGAACACTTTGGTTTGTACACGTCGGATAGGGTACTGGGCTGGTTTTGTTTCCAAGGCTTTCATGTGTCCCAATTGAACGGCTGGATTCGGTTTCACTTTTCGGACATACAGGACTGCGTCTTGGATGACAATCTTATAGTCCACTGCATGCCCCTCTACGTTAGTGGCCATCAAGGCGAAGGTCGGAGGCGCCCGTATCAGTCGGATTTTGATGGGGATCTTGTTCAAGAGGTACCGGTCTTGCATGAACATGTCTGCATGCAATCGACCCATCATATCCACCGAGGCACTGTTCGCAGTGAAAGCCTTCCGTTTGTTATATCCCCCATTGTCCGCCGTGTCCATGTGCTCGGCCGTGTCCTTGTAGAATAAAGCGGTTGTCAGCTGAGATTTTTTAGCCTCTCGGCCATACGACAGCAGTGTCTCGATGTAGGCTCGATAGGGGTACGTGTTGGTGGAGTCACTGATGAGTTTGTCGCTGAGAAAAATATCCACCTGCTGAAACATCGAGTGCAGCCAGAGATTCGTCGGGCCCACCGTTGCTTGGTCAGCGAGTCTGGTGCCAGCTCCATTGACCACCTTGGCTTTCATATACAAGTAGGTATGGGCTAAATCCACATAGGCCGTATCCGCATTACTGATGGTGAACTCGATGGGTCCGGTTTCGTTGATGCTGGAGAGCGGGAGATGCTCCACCCATAATCCTTGTTCGACACTGGTTTGTGTGGGCGGCACGGTCCACAAATCAAATTCACTGTTGGTGGAGGGGCAGGACTCGGCGTGGATTAAGGCCATGTTTTAAGAAAAGATATCCCGGGTCTTCTTCGATGTGCCTCGTCGCTGGATCGGTCGTCGACTGGTGCGTGGTCTCCGTGGGGCAGCTCTTTTATTCCCTACGGTGCGTTGTGCTTTGGCCACCAAGACGCCTCCCGCTTCTTTGGCCCATCGTTTCAAGGCTTGTCGGGGTGCCGTACCCCCCAAGACATCACCGGCCACTTGCAGTCCACTGCGTACCGCTTGTTTGCCGATTGCTTTCACCCCACGCGTCACCAAGGGCAGGAACGGTTTCACAATGCTGCCGAGTATGTTCCCCAGACCATGTCCTCGTTGCATGCGTGCACCGCTAAAGACCGGAAAGCCACCCCCGGCCTGTTGGGCATAATAGTCGGCATAGCTGCGTGCATCGCACTCGTAAGGTACTTTCATTATGCAAAGTGGGGAGCACGTGCTTGTCGAAAATGAAGTGTCAGCACCACTGTTCCTCGTTCGAATGCCACCGCTCGTCCCGTGTCATCTCTTATATCCACCGTGATCGTGTTGATATCGGTATGTCGTACGGGCAGGTACATGATATGGGTGAAACTGTGGGTGACTTGATCGCCATACGTCTTTTTAATGGGGACCACCCGTAACAGAGGTGTGTTGATATCGCCCACGATGTGGTTGTCCACCACGTCCGAGTAGACGTAGAGTCCGTACATGCCCGACTTCATATCCATCGGCATCTCGCCATGGTGTTGGTTGGGACCAGCGAACGTCTGTAGATCGAAACCCAGCATTTGCTGTAGTGTAGGACTGAGTTTCACATTCACGGTATCGGTGACGGTAAGCTGTTCCTTGTCGTTGTGTACGTTGACATCGAAGAACACGTTTCTCTTGAAGCGCAAGGCTATCAGGCGTGTTGCACTATCCGTCACCCCCCGTAGCGCCTTATCATGCATCAGTCTTGACAGCCCACCCATGAACTCTTTGGGGTATCGTATTGGCCTTCGGGCAGGGTGAGCCGGGTGTTTTTGCCTTCGTAGGTGACCTCGTACCACACTTCATTGGCTCGCACGTTGTACCACGAGTAAGGGTAGTGGATATCCACGAGGGCACATTCCCACCGGCCAGGTAAATGTAACGGTTGCGGTAACTGGGTGACGTACTTGGCCACGGTGTTGTCAGGAAACACATCCAGCGAACTGTTACTGGGTAGGGTCGGGTAAAACATGGCGACTGAGCTGTCCTGCTGCTGCTGTTGGTTTTAATAGGTCTTCCAGGCCTTGGGCGGTTGTGTCCGGCGTCGTGTTCGTCGCGTTGGCTTGCTACGTGTCACGGCTCTGGAGATGTGGGGTGTCATGATCGAGGGTGGTTTTTTAAAGGTCTGAAAAGAAGGTGCCCGTTGTGATGGTGGTGGAGTTTTGGGGGGTGACTCCGGTTCCCAGTCGGATTCCCAAGAAGGTTGTGGTGAGAGTCGTGGTGCACGACTCGGCGATTGCTGGGTTTGCTGCATAAAGGCCCAGCGGTGGGGGTTCCCCACCAATTCCTGTGGTACATGCATGTCTTTCAAGCCTTGAGCGAAGACCTCCCATCCTCGAGGATCGGTGTGCGATCTGCGTTGACGCATCAGATCATTCACTAAATCCGTCATGTGGGTGCCGGGACCACCTGATTCTGTACCAGGAGTTCGCCTTTATCATTCCAAGTCATGTTAGGATTCTGTTTCATCCGTTGTAATACCAGGCCAGCTTGTTTCTTGAACGAGGCAGGTACACTCTTCAGCACTTCGTCTTCCACCCACTGTGGGGCTGTGGAGGCTACCTGACCCGGCTGTTGGAGCGGTGCTGAGGTCAGCGGTCTGTCACGTGGTGGTGGTGGTGGTGGTGGTGGTGGTGCTGTTGCTGGGGTAGACAGGGTTTTGTATTGGTCCATGAACGTCATGTACCGTTGAAGCGTCTCATTGTACCGTTGTACTTTCTCACTGTCGCTTAACCCCGGTCTCTGTAAGATCTGTTGCATCTCTCCATCGAGGCTGTTTATGGTCTTCACCGTAGGTGGGACAGGGTAGGGTGATTGGAGGTTTTGCAGGAACCGTGGTTCGACGAGGACCATTTTTTTCGTGTGGTTCATTGTCGGCCGAAGAGTCCACCCAATACTGGACCCAACACGGAAGCGGCCAACGGTGCTAAGATGGCCCCGAGAAAGCCGCCTTTCTGTAACACCTTTTTCTTTTGTGTTTGAGGGACCCGCTTGTGGACTAGGGTTCGGAGACCTGTCTTATGCTTGGCCAACTTGGTCTTCTGAGCCGGAGTCAGTGGTACGTTGCCTTTTAACAGGTTGTACCCGATCTCGCACAGACAGCGTACACGGTCAGGGTCCGCACCGCGTACAATGGTTCGGACTAACTCGGGTGGGGCCGTCTTCAATACACGGAGCGTGGGAGCGTGCTTCCGTACTCGCGCAGACATCCTGTACAACTAATGCTAGAACCCACAACGCTGCCCTTTTTATCCACCTCACAGACAAAGTCAACCCTGCTGTGGTATTCATTCTTTTTATTATTCCCCATCATCAAACACACAGACCCCAGCTGGAGGCGCCACTGTGGATGTGTTTACATTATTTTTGCATGTACACGTGGTGGGTCTCTCCGGGAAAGATGCCGGTCCGTAGTCGAAGGTGGTCGGGAGTGGCTTGCTTGAGGTCGAAGAGCATATACCCGTGCTGAGGGGTTGTGGCATCTTTGAAGGCTTCCAACGCAAACGGTGTGCGGCCGGGAAACATCTGTCTCGCCAGGTGCAGCAGTTGAGTGGTATCTCTCGGGTTTTTGAAGACCACCAGGTAGTGGGCATTTAAGCTGATATTCCGATGTTCTTTGTTTTTACTGAACAGATTCTGCACAATGTAGATGATGCTGAGCCGTCGATGATGGCTGCCTTTGGTAAAGAGTTGGGTGACCCGTGCATCCGTCTCCGCCATGAGATCATCCAGAACCACCAAGGTGTCGGGTTCCAAATCGGCCAGGTTGGGTAGGCCTTCCACGAACGTGATGTGGGGCATTGCTGCATACGCGTCCTGCCATTCTCCGTAACACCACACGACTCTGGCAATGGGTGGAGTGATCATGCTGTCGGCGTGTTGAAGGAGCTTCCTGACGAAGTGCGTTTTGCCGGAGCCCGTCGGTCCTGCGATGACGCAAGTGAAGGGATGCTGCCACCGAGGGTCCATGGTTTGAGGTGTATCCGTTGTCGTGGTAACACGCTCTTGTAAATTTCGTACGAGTGAACTGGAGTGGTGGTGGGTACAACGTCGGTCGTCGTTGTCTGTTCACGTTCAGAGATGGTGCTGGGGGTGGGTACAACGTGGGTGGTCGTCGTCGTTGTCGGTTCACTGTGAGGGATGAAATCCGGTAGGTGTTCAGACGTAGTGGATGTACTTGGTGTAGGTGTAGAGCTCGACGTGGCTTGTACACAGGGTGTGGTGGTGGTGGTGACTGGGCTCGATACGACTGGTGCACTCTGTAGACCCGTTTCGCTGGTGCCTGGTGTTCTCAGTTGGTTAAGTAACGTGCTAACATAGGTTACGTCGTAAAACACACCTGCGTACAACACACTCAGCAGGGTTAGCAATAGCACCCCAAAGCCCACTTGCGCTTTGCGCGTTTTGCGAGACGCTGTCTTCAGAGGCAGCTGCTGTTGGTCCATAGCACTGTGGTCGGATGTGGAATGAAGGAGGACGGCAGTGGTGTCTGGTTTTATAGTCGTTTCACCTGGTTGGCCGCGACCCAGGAATTGAAGGAACTGGGCCAGCCTTGCCATTTCACGAAATGAAACAGTTTGCCACGTCGACGTTCCGTTTTCAAAATCTGCTCCACCGTGTAGTAGTCTTGCTGTGTTTTTACAACAGGCTGTAATTCCGTATCGTAAAACGTCCCCAGCAACGTTTCCCCTTGGAGATCTTCCAGTTCATAGACTCGCCGCTGTCGGGGTAGGCGCCGTTTAATCAGGAAGTGCTCATCGCTCCAGTTGGGCAAGTAACTTTTCTCGAACTTGCCCTTGACTTTACTGATCCGTACAGGGTCCCCGACCTTGTACACCGCCTTCGTCGTTCGCTGCGATGGCCTGGGGTACAAGACACGCCGGACTTGGGCTTCATTGCGTTGGGTCACGGTAATGGGGGCTCTCTCTATACTTCGATGATAGGCTCGATTGTAACCCCTCACCAGTTTCGGGAGAACATCGATGTACCGCCTTGTATTCTTATAGGTGAAATATTTATACATGCGACCTTTGAATGTCCTGTTGAACCTCTCCACCACGGAAGCCTTGGTCTCGTTGTACGTATGGAAGAAAAACACCTTCTGTTTCTTGAGAAAGGCTTGGAACGGTCTGTTGAGGAATTCCGTGCCTTCGTCGGTTTGCAAATACAAAGGTTTGCGCCCGGTCTTGAAGATGTCTTTGAACGCCGCTATGAGATTTGCCCCCGTTTTCGTCCGGATGGGTACCACCCACGCATACTTGGATAGGATATCGATGCACGTCAAGATATACCGATTCTCATCGTTGTGTTTGGCAAAGGCGCTCATATCCACCAAATCCGCTTGCCACTGGGCATCTATTCCTCCCACGATGACCCGGTTCCGTAGAAAATGGCGACGGACAGATCGATGTAAGGTATAGGTGTCTTGTTTTCTTAACCAATCTCGGACTTGGGCACGTTGTATCCCTGGGGTTTGGCCGCTCGATAGAGAGCCGACAAGGCACTATAGGCCGCCGGACTGTCGGGACTGTAGTATAAGTTATCCAACACCTTCTCCCAGCGCTTCATGATGACACAATGATGATGGACCCTGGCTCTATCGTTTATTTATAACGGGTGTATCTTGGGCCGGAGTTTCTTTCTGATTTTCTTCGTGGGCTTCCACAGTGGCCATGGTCAATGACCAGTCCAACTCGTCTGATGACCGCTTGATAAGCACTTCATCCACATCTACCACGGCATCTTCCAATGCAGACCATAGATCAGGGTGAAGGGTAAAATGCACTGTACCTCCATCTAGCCGAGCCAATTGAGCAAAGAAAGGGCCGCGTCGAATGTACACATCGTGACACAAGTGGATGAGGTCGCCGTCCAGTTCACCAGACAACACCCGTTTGAATTTGGTCCAGCCCTCCCGGGACAGACGAATGTGAGCCGGGCACGGTTGTGTAGGGTCCGTGTCTCCCACCACCTCCTCCATGATATCGACCTTATCCGCATACACGTGCAGGAAAACCTCGGGGGTCAAGCTGAAATACGCCAGTACTATATGCTCCGTCATGGTCAGTACGTGAATGGTACCAGATTTCACTGTCTCCCGTATTTATAGGGAGAACCCCGTGAGATCAAAGGATCAGGTGGTTATGTCATTGGGCTGACTGAGTCTAGCCGGGTAATCAATGGCATCGTCGTCGTCGGGTTCATGTAGTTGTTCATGGGGTTCAGCCATTGGCCCCGCGGCTTCATCACGGATTTTTTCTTCTTCTTCATCGTTCTGGACCGTCATGTGTGTGTGGGTGGCTTCATCAGGTGACACTGTCATTCCAGCCTCTGCGCATTCTATACATATAGTATTTTCTCCATCCGCTTTTTTTTTCATTAGGTTCATCTAGTGCGTGTTCGATAGCACGAGCCCATGCCAATTGGTGGGGTGATCGATCGTCGGGTGTAAATAACTGGTCTACAATAGGCACTATTTCCTCCAAGGCTGACCACAGAGAGGGCGTTAGCATCATACTTCGTGCATGGTCTTGGTAGCGACCCACCCATGAGAATAGGGAAGTACGGTATACATAAATGGCATTGTCCATGTGGATCAGGCGTCCGTCCAATTCACCGCTTAACACTCGTTTAAACTTAGTCCACCCATCACGCTGTAGTGTCACCGTATTCGATAAAGTCTCAGGGGACGCCCTCCAATCCCCGCCACTATCTTCCACCAGAGTCACATAATCTTCATAAACGTATAATCCCACCTGGTAAGGTGTAAGGGGGAGGATGGCTCGTAGGACGGATGACATGCTTGGTCCAAATGTCGAACGGTGAATGACACACACTCTGTCTGACCCTGGTATTTATAGTGTCAATACCACAGCGCCAGGGTGAATAGGGCACAGACTAGTATGAGGCCAACCAGCCGGTGCTGGTTGCGGCGTGAGCGCTCGTGATCCATAGCCCGAGCATCAAGGATGGCTGTCATAGTCCAGTAGTGGTGAGTGATGGCACGCCTCTCCATCGAGTGCACTCTGTGGAGGACCGCTTCTGTGAACTCGTTCAGGATCTGGCGTCGTCCCTCGTTGTCGTCGCCATCTGCAAACATGGACCGGACCACTGCTCGGTAACCCGTGAATGAATTCACCACGGTGGCATACTGTAAAATGCGAGTCGCATGGGGCTGGGTCTCCGCCATGGCTCTGTAGAAATGAAGGTGTGGGATCCAGAGGGACGTGTTTTATAGACCAGATGTAGCTCTACGGGTATAGTCCGTGATACGTACTATTCTGATGGGTTAGTCCAAAAAAAGGGAGCAACAACAACAACACAGATTACAGATCAATCCTTTTATTATGCGTGAACAACATAGAAATGCATGTACTGACCTGTCTGTGGGAGGTTTCCCACAATGGCGTTCACCTTCGCGTCTTTTCGTGTACGTCCGTGTCTTTTCGTTAAAGTCCGTGTATCTTCGGTAAAGTCCGTAGGCATTGGGCAAGGAAGCTTTTTCCCGAGACCGAATCACCGCCAGACATGACTGCATCACCGCGGATGAATACATTCTTGCACTCACTCACACCACAGGTCGAGTGAGGTATCAAAGTGAAGCTTAGGTGAAGGAGCATCTAATGGACTGGGTGTGGGGTTGACATATCGATAAAAAATGGATATGACCTTGAACTGATCACGTGACCTCCCCGTGATGACAAATACCCAGAACCAAGTCAGTACATGCATCCCATAGTCCCAGGTCACACCCGATTCACGCAGACCGGAAGTGACGTCATACACCTGCGCACAACCGTGATGGGAAAAACCCAGAACCAAGTCAGTACATGCATTCCATACAGGCAGAATGCAGGCAGGCAAGCAAGGCAGGGATGCAGGCAGGCAGGCAGGCAGGGAGACAGGTCAGGTCAGGTAAGTCAGATTGAATACACCCCTTTCCCTAAAAATGGACTCCTTTTATACGTTTTTCTATCCACCTCCCACCATGCACTGGGACACAAAAACTGGCCGCCATTTTGAACCCACCATGCACTGACTGACACCACACCACACACGACACTAAAACTGGCCGCCATCTTGTACCCACACCATCTTGTACCCACCTCCTACCACACACGACACAAAAACGGGCCGCCATTTTGAACCCACCATGCACTGACTGACACCACACCACACACGACACTAAAACGGGCCGCCATTTTGAACCCACACCACAAAGGACACATAAACTGGCCGCCATTTTGAACCCACCATGCACTCACTGACACCACCACACGACACAAAAACTGGCCGCCATTTTGAACCCACACCAAAAAGGACACATAAACTGGCCGCCATCTTGGTCCCACCACACGACTCAAAAACTGACCGACGACACAAAAACTGGCCGCCATTTTGAACCCACCATGCACTGACTGACACCACACCACACACGACACTAAAACGGGCCGCCATTTTGAACCCACACCACAAAGGACACATAAACTGGCCGCCATTTTGAACCCACCACACGACTCAAAAACTGACCGACGACACAAAAACTGGCCGCCATTTTGAACCCACCATGCACTGACTCACACAACACCACACACGACACAAAAACTGGCCGCCATTTTGAACCCACCATGCACTGACTGACACCACCACACGACACAAAAACTGGCCGCCATTTTGAACCCACCTCCCACCACATCAATCCAAAAATCAGACCACGCCTCCCACCCCCCACCAGCCAATCAGAATCACGCTTACATACAAACAATTGTGACGTCATAGTTACATCCGGGTGAAATAGCCGAATTCTTGCTCACTACATACTACTGATATCGCCGTGGTTTGGGGTTGTGTTCAATTCTATATGATGATGCTTGAGCTCTGAAATGCACCCTCAAGTTTGAGTGCCTGAGGTCCCTCCAGCCACCTCGCTGGGGGTCTAATAACGCCCCAGCCACCAGTCAGATTTTTGGTCCAGATTCGGGGCTTCGCGCACATCGCCGGAAGTGACATCATATATAGTAAAATAGATGTTTACCGAACATTTCGATTACTTTTGAAGCCTGCATAATACCTCTGTTGACCTAACGTTAAAAAGAATTATCTGGAGATAATTTTCCCTGTTTTTCTGGACAGAGCATATGAAAAGTAGTTCGCTCATGTGCAACACTGAAGGAGTTGTCGGCCCGAATCAAACTGAACCGTGCGTTCGTTGGTTTTCCCCTATACGTCATATCAACGTAGTAAAGGTCAACTTCCGCTATCGGAGACAGGGATGGTAAATGAGCATGCGAAATGGAGCATGCGCTTTGGGGAGGATGAGGTCTCTCCTGCTTCATTTGAATTACATCATCGTACTCAATGTAGCGAAGACTATATGTCGTCAACCCGGTGGGCGACCGCAAAAGTTCTCGGATACTGTATTACACTGACAGCGAAACAGTCGTTGAAAATTTTTCTTGAATTTTTTGTTCATGACACCGTAAACTACCGGATTACAGCCGCTATTTGCATAACCTAGCAACAACGAAAACATGTCTACCCACTGCGGAGGTGGATTGTGCGGAGAAAAAACGTTCCAGAACATGACGACACAAAATGGCAGCCATGCAGCCACGAATATCAACACGACTACCAATAGAGACGCTGCAAGACGCATTTCTTCTTGTCGTCTTTTTTCGGCCTGTGAGTCACGGTCTCGGCACCGGGGCGTCACCTGCCCTGGAGTCACCTGCTCCACACCGCCGAGATTCTTCTGAACATGGTTCCTGGTTTGGCTATTAATTCTTTCAGATTTCTGATCTTTGAGAGGCCCAATTTCCATCGCCATATTATTCGAAGATTTTGCATTAAAAGCTGATCCCACTATGCATAGTCGTCTTGTCGAGTTTTTCTGACCGGTTACCTCTGGATTATCCGAGAAATGGGCCACCCTCAGTCTGCTCGCCCTGACCTCTTTAATAATTTTCAGGTAAGAAAAGGTCATGGACACTAACGGCCCACCAAAACACATCCCAACCACGAAGAAAGTGTACGAAATAGACGTAGACCAATCGCAGAAGCAGAAAGACTGACCCATGTGGTAGCCATAGCGACTCCATCCCAATAGCGGCGGACTGGCCAAACAACAGGAAAACACCCAAACGCCTGAGTAGTATACAAAGGGCATATTGAACAAACTTTCACCCGGATGTAGTGACGTCATGGGGAGGATTGGGGAGGAACTAGTGGCGCCATCTGTACACATTGGTGGCAAAAACCCGCACTAGGGGGAGACAACTCGATCTGCATATTGGCGGCTGATGTGGGAGTGGGTTGAAAATGGCGGCTGATGTGGGTGTGGGTGTGGGTTGAAAATGGCGGCTGATGTGGGTGTGGGTGTGGGTTGAAAATGGCGGCTGATGTGGGTGTGGGTGTGGGTTGAAAATGGCGGCTGATGTGGGTGTGGGTGTGGGTTGAAAATGGCGGCTGATGTGGGTGTGGGTGTGGGTTCAAAATGGCGGCTGATGTGGGTGTGTGTTGAAAATGGCGGCTGATGTGGGTGTGGGTTCAAAATGGCGGGGTGTGTGTGTGGTCAAAATGGCGGCGCAAGGGAGCAAACGAGGCGGTGGGGAGGTCACGGGGAGAAAAAACCCTCACATTACCCTAAAAAAACCCTCTAAGCCATATAATAATAAACATAATCTATAGGTATTGTACCATGTTAATAGGATCAGTCTAGCATCTGTACCACCCTAGGGTCGAGCGTTTATTGTCCCGTGTATCTCCGCAAGAAAACAACAAACAAAATGGCGGCTCCAGGATGGTGTGGGGACGCCCTTTCCACATCACGGCGTCGATCATAGCGCCATCTGCACACACTGACGCAAGGGAGACAACTCGTGTGGCCCAAGGATATGGAAATAGCCGTTTTGGAGCTAGGGGAGTTACTACTGGTCCAATGGGGTCGTAGGAGGTATCCAAGTGAAGCTTAGGTGAAGGGGTATCTGACTGGACTAACGGCTTGGGCGTTGTTACCATTCTGCGCATGCGCGGTGGCCCAAGGGTATGGAAATAGCCGTGTTGGCATGTAGGGAAGTTACTCATGGGCCGATGGAGTTGTATGAGGTATCCAAGTGAAGCTTATGTGAAGGGGCATCTGACTGGACTAGCGGGTTGAAATAGCGTCATTCTGCGCATGCGCGGTGGCCCAAGGGTATGAAAATAGCCGTGTTGGAGCTAGGGGAGTTAGTCATGGGCCGATGGGGTCGAATGAGGTATCGATGTGAAGCTTAGGTGAAGGGGCATCTGACTGGACTAGTGGGGTTGACATAGCGTCATTCTGCGCATGCGCATAGACGTTTTGGGATGTAGGGGAGTCCCTAATGATCCGATGGGGTCGTATGAGGTATCAAAGTGAAGCTTAGGTGAAGGGGCATCTGAGGGGTTGGGTGTGCGGTAGGAATATCATTCTGCGCATGCGCAGATGCAATGATGAGCTCTCATCCAATCAGAAGCGAGTATTTCAAATCCGTCACAGAGCTCTCGTCCAATCAGAAGCGAGTATTTTGACCCGGTGCATTATGGGACATATCCAAGATGGCGGCACGTATGTTCAAAATGGCGGCACATCCGGTGTCGAATGCGCAGGTCACGTGGGAGTTGTGACGTCACTTCCGGGTTTTTTCAAAATGCTCAAACACACGACCTCCAACTTTCCTGGCACCGACCCGGCCCCCCACCGCAGCGCACGCGCGCGCGGGTTCTCCGGAAGTGCGCGTCATCACCGGCAGTGCGCGCGCGGACGCATGTCGAAAGGTCACCTCCAGGTCAGATATTAGCCGTGTTGGAGCTAGCGAAGCCACGAATGGGCCGATGGGGTCGAGTGAGGTATCAAAGTGAAGCCTAGGTGAAGGGGCATCCAGTCATGGGTGGGTGCATGTAAAATTTTTCCTGAAAAAAAATGGAACACGGACTTTCCCCCTAAAATAGGGGAAAACCCCTATCACCTCTAGCCAAAAGCATTAATATTGGTCCCCGGGCTTAATGGGACCTGCCTATCAAGTCAATGGGGTGATGTGATCCAGTTTCATGCATAATGCTCATAGAACTTATAGTAATAATCTATACGTGTTGGACGAGTCTCTTCACTCATCGTATACACGTACCTCAATGAAATGCCCGCTCCAAACCTAGACCAAAAACACGTACTTGGTCTGTAGGCTGATTTCATTGGCTCTCTATTTTACTATAGTGCTCTTGCATTCTAACCTTGATGGGTTACCTAGAACGTATAGTCATCAACATAATCTATACGTGTTGGACGAGTCTTCACTCACCGTATACACGCACCTCTAGCCCACTCCAAACCTAGACCAAAACACGTACTTGGTCTCTATGGCTCTCTTTTTACTATAGTGCTCTTGCATTCTAACCTTGATGGGTTACATTTTGGCCCCATCCTACACCACTGATTTCAGTTTGACTGAATCTCCACATTGGGCATTGATGCATTATGAATAAAGCACACAAGACAGGGTTTTTTGGTGAGATCTCATTTTTTTATTCAGTGAACAACAACAACGTGAGAACAACCACGTGAAAACTGAAGCCCAGAACAAGGGGCTTGTAATTAACTGAAGCCCAGAACAGGGGGCTTGTACATTGAAATGATGGGCGGCCCAGTCATAGACGAGTACATCGCCTTGGGGTACTCGTCAAACATCTGTACGATGGTAGATAAGGGTCTTCCCCGGCATCGATGATACAGGTAAAACAAGCAATATTGTCCGCACACGCTACTGGTCAGGCTTTGCAACGTTTGACTGTTCCAACACCACGTCTCTGTGCCTAGATCCATGAAGTCTGTTAAATCGGGATGGAGGGGTGGCAGGCCGTACGGGTCAAAGTATTCGCCCTGCTGTTCTGTCAAGTACACGGCCACCCAATGATCACCGGGCCGATCCATCGGGTCCGTGTTGAGAACGTAAGCAGCAGGATACATACGGTCTAATGGGAACACATCTCGGGCGAACACCCCTTGAAACATCATACGTGTCCCTGGGTCATTCTTCAGCACGGTGGTTATCTGGTCTGTATCCATGTTAGGTGGAGAAGTCACACAGGACGTTGCGCGCCTTGTCCACTTGAATGATGTTGTCAAACTCGGCGTAGCAGATCACATTGACGGTGGTCGCCAGGGCTCGTGCAAAGTGGATTTCCAACCGTAAGTTGCCTTGCTTGGCCAGGGCCAGCTGATGGTCGTTCTGTAAGGTGGGGGTCAGATCGAAACAGAACAACGTGTATCCGTTCGCGTAGTCCTCCCGACTGATCATATTCCCTTCGTCCTGGGTGATTTGACCGGTGGCTGTAAACAGGCTCTGATAGGCTCGAATGAAATTCCTCCGCCCAAAGTTCGGCGTTAAGGCCGTGGCTGGCACCTGTTGTCCATCCACATGCAGGGCCACAAAATTGATGCCGAAATGTTGAAAGTCAAACGGATTCTCTGGGTAGGCTCCGCTGAAACTGGTATTTTCCACACAGGCCAGGATCAATCGCTTGGGTAGTTCCCCCAGGAACAGGTTTTCTTTGTTGGCGCCCATATTTCCAGCAGGCACAGAGAACACTTTGGTTTGTACATGTCGGATAGGGTACTGGGCTGGTTTTGTTTCCAAGGCTTTCATGTGTCCCAACTGAACGGCTGGATTCGGTTTCACTTTTCGGACATACAGCACTGCGTCTTGGATGACAATCTTATAGTCCGCTGCATGCCCCTCTACGTTAGTGGCCATCAAGGCGAAGGTCGGAGGCGCCCGTATCAGTCGGATTTTGATGGGGATCTTGTTCAAGAGGTACCGGTCTTGCATGAACATGTCTGCGTGCAGTCGACCCATCATATCCACCGAGGCACTGTTCGCAGTGAAAGCCTTCCGTTTGTTATATCCCCCATTGTCCACCGTGTCCATGTGCTCGGGCGTGTCCTTGTAGAATAAAGCGGTTGTCAGCTGAGATTTTTTAGCCTCTCGGCCATACGACAACAGTGTCTCGATGTAGGCTCGATAGGGGTACGTGTTGGTGGAGTCACTGATGAGTTTGTCGCTGAGAAAAATATCCACCTGCTGAAACATCGAGTGCAGCCAGAGATTCGTCGGGCCCACCGTTGCAGCTTGGACGATTCTGGTGCCATCCCCACTGACCACCTTGGCTTTCACATACAAGTAGGTATGGGCTAAATCCACATAGGCCGTATCCGCATTACTGATGGTGAACTCGATGGGCCCGGTTTCGTTGATGCTGGACAGCGGGAGATGCTCCACCCATAATCCTTGTTCGACACTGGTCTGTGTGGGAGGCACGGTCCACAAATCAAATTCACTGTTGGTGGAGGGGCAGGACTCGGCGTGGATCAAGGACATGTTTTAAGAAAAGATATCCTTTGTCTTCTTCGATGTGCGTCGTCGCTGGGTCGGTCGTCGACTGGTGCGTGGTCTCGGTGGGGCAGCTCTTTTATTCCCTACGGTGCGTTGTGCTTTGCCCACCAAGACGCCTCCCGCTTCTTTGGCCCGCCGTTTCAAGGATTCTTTGGGTGCCGTACCCCCCAAGACATCACCGGCCACTTGCAGTCCACTGCGTACCGCTTGTTTGCCGATTGCTTTCACCCCACGCGTCACCAAGGGCAGGAACGTTTTGACGATGCTGCCGAGTATGTTCCCCAGTCCATGTCCTCGTTGCATGCGTGCACCGCTAAAGACCGGAAAGCCACCCCCGGCCTGTTGGGCATAATAGTCGGCATAGCTGCGTGCATCGCACTCGTAAGGTACTTTCATTATGCAAAGTGGGGAGCACGTGCTTGTCGAAAATGAAGTGTCAGCACCACTTTTCCTCGTTCGAATGCCACCGGTCGTCCCGTGTCATCTCTTATATCCACCGTGATCGTGTTGATGTCAGTTTGTCGTACGGGCAAGTAGAGCATGTGGGTGAAACTGTGGGTGACTTGACCTCCATACGTCTTTTTAATGGGGACCACCCGTAACAGAGGTGTGTTGATATCGCCCACGATGTGGTTGTCCACCACGTCCGAGTAGACGTAGAGTCCGTACATACCCGACTTCATATCCATCGGCATCTCGCCATGGTGTTCGGTGGGACCAGCGAACGTCTTTAGATCGAAACCCAGCATTTGCTGTAGGATAGGACTCAGTACGACACTCGCCTTGCCGGTGACGATAAGCTCTGCCTTGTCGTTGTGTGCGTTGTAATCGAAGTCCACGTGATTCTTGAAGGGATAGGCTTTGATGGGTTTTGAAGTATTCGTCACCCCCGTAGCGCCTTATAATGCAACAGTCTTGACAGCCCACCCATGAACTCTTTGGGGGTATCGTATTGGCCTTCGGGCAGGGTGAGTCGGGTGTTTTTGCCTTCGTAGGTCACCTCGTACCAGACTTCATTGGCTCGCACGTTGTACCATGAGTAAGGGTATTGGATATCCACGAGGCCACATTCCCAGCGTCCAGGTAAATGTAACGGTTGCGGTGACGTACTTGGCCACGGTGTTGTCAGGAAACACATCCAGCGAACTGTTACTGGGTAGGGTGAGGTAAAACATGGCGACTGAGCTGTCCTGCTGCTGCTGTTGGTTTTAATAGGTGTTCCAAGCCTTGGGCGGTTGTGTCCGGCGTCGTGTTCGTCGCGTTGACTTACTACGTGTCACGGCTCTAGAGATGGGGGGTGTCCTGATCGAGGGTGGTTTTTTAAAGGTTTGAAAAGAAGGTGCCCGTTGTGGTGGTGGAGTTTTGCGGGGTGACTCCGGTTCCCAGTCGGCTTCCCAAGGTTGTGGTGACAGTCGTGGTGCACGAGTCGGTGATTGCATAAAGGCCCAGCGGTGGGGGTTCCCCACCAATTCCTGTGGTACATGCATGTCTTTCAAGCCTTGAGCGAACACCTCCCATCCTCGAGGGTCCGTGTGCGACCTGCGTTGACGCATCAGATCATTCACTAAATCCGCCATGTGGGTCCCCGGGACCACCTGATTCTGTACCAGGAGTTCGCCTTTATCATTCCAAGTCATGTTAGGATTCTGCTTCATCCGTTGTAATACCAGGCCAGCTTGTTTCTTGAACGAGGCAGGGACACTCTTCAGCACTTCGTCTTCCACCCACTGTGGGGCTGTGGGGGCTACCCCACCCGGCTGTTCGAACGGTGCTGAGGTCGGCGGTGTGTCACGTGGTGGTGGTGGTGGTGGTGGTGCTGTTGCTGGGGTAGAGCGAGTTTTGTATTGGTCCATGAACGTCATGTACCGTTGAAGCGTCTCATTGTACCGTTGTACTTTCTCACTGTCGCTTAACCCCGGTCTCTGTAAGATCTGTTGCATCTCTCCATCGAGGGTGTTTATGGTCTTCACCGTAGGTGGAACAGGGTAGGGTGATTGGAGGTTTTGCAGGAAACGAGGTTCGACGAGGACCATTTTTTTCGTGTGGTTCATTGTCGGCCGAAGAGTCCACCCAATACTGGACCCAACACAGAAGCGGCCAACGGTGCTAAGATGGCCCCGAGAAAGCCGCCTTTCTGTAACACCTTTTTCTTTTGTGTTTGAGGGACCCGCTTCTGGACTAAGGTTCGGAGACCTGTCTTATGCTTGGCCAACTTGGTCTTCTGAGCCGGAGTCAGTGGTACGTTGCCTTTTACCAGGTTGTACCCGATCTCGCACAGACAGCGTACAAGGTCAGGGTCCGCACCGCGTACAATGGTTCGGACTAACTCGGGTGGAGCCGTCTTCAATACACGGAGCGTGGGAGCTTGCTTCCGTACTCGCGCAGACATCCTGTACAACTAATGCTAGAACCCACAACGCTGCTCTTTTTATCTACCTCAGAGACAAAGTCAACCCTGCTGTGGTATTCATTCTTTTTATTATTCCCCATCATCAAACACACAGACCCCAGCTGGGGGAGCCACTGTGGGTGTGTTTACATTATTTTTGCATGTACACGTGGTGGGTCTCTCCGGGAAACATGCCGGTCCGTAGTCGAAGATGTTCGGGGGTGGCTTGGTTGAGGTCGAAGAGCATATACGCGTGCTGAGGGGTTGTGGCATCTTTGAAGGCTTCCAACACAAACGGTGTGCGGCCGGGATACATCTGTCTGGCCAGGTGCAGCAGTTGAGTGGTATCTCTCGGGTTTTTGAAGACCACCAGGTAGTGGGCATTTAAGCTGATATTGCGATGTTCTTTGTTTTTTGCTGAACAGATTCTGCACAATGTAGATGATGCTGAGCCGTCGATGATGGCTGCCTTTGGTAAAGAGTTGGGTCACCCGACTGTCCGTCTCCGCCATGAGATCATCCAGAACCACCAAGGTGTCGGGTTCCAAATCGGCCAGGTTGGGTATGCCTTCCACGAACGTGATGTGGGGCATTGCTGCATACGCTGCCTGCCATTCTCCGTAACACCACACGACTCGGGCAATGGGTGGAGTGATCATGCTGTCGGCGTGTTGAAGGAGCTTCCTGACGAAGTGCGTTTTGCCGGAACCCGTCGGTCCTGCGATGACGCAAGTGAAGGGATGCTGCCACCCAGGGTCCATGGTTCGAGGTGTATCCGTTGTCGTGGTAACCCGCTCTTGTAAATTTGGTACGAGTGAACTGGAGTGGTGGTGGGTACAACGTCGGTCGTCGTTGTCTGTACACTATCAGGGATGATGATGGGGGTGGGTACAACGTGGGTCGTCGTTGTCGGTTCACTGTGAGGGATGAAATCCGGTGGGTGTTCAGACGTAGTGGATGTACTTGGTGTAGGTGTGGAGCTCGTTGTGGCTTGTACACGGGGTGTGGTGGTGACTGGGCTCGATACGACTGGTGCTCTCTGTAGACCGGTTTCACTGGTGGCTGGTGTTCTCAGTTGGTTAAGTAACGTGCTGACATAGGCTACGTCGTAAAACACACCTCCGTACAACACACTCAGCAGGGTTAGCAATAGCACCCCAAAGCCCACTTGTGCTTTGCGCGTTTTGGGAGACGCTGTGTTCAGAGGCAGCTGCTGTTTGTCCATAGCACTGTGGTCGGACGTGGAATGAAGGAGGACGGCAGTGGTGTCTCGCTTTATAGTCGTTTCACCTGGTTGGCAGCGACCCAGGAATTGAAGGAACTGGGCCGACCTTGCTATTTCACGAAATGAAACAGTTTGCCACGTCGACGTTCCGTTTTCAAAATCTGCTCCACCGTGTAGTAGGCTTGCTGTGTTTTTACGACAGGCTGTAATTCCGTCTCGTAAAACGTCCCCAGCAACGTTTCCCCTTGGAGATCTTCCAGTTCATAGACTCCAGTTGGGCAAGTAGCTTTTCTCGAACTTGCCCTTGACTTTACTGATCCGTACAGGGTCCCCGACCTTGTACACCGCCTTCGTCGTTCGCTGCGATGGCCTGGGGTACAAGACACGCCGGACTTGGGCTTCATTGCGTTGGGTCACGGTAATGGAGGCTCTCTCTATACTCCGATGATAGGCTCGATTGTAACCACTCACAAGTTTCGGGAGAACATCGATGTACCGCCTTGTATTCTTATAGGTGAAATATTTATACATGCGGCCTTTGAATGTCCTGTTGAACCTTTCCACCACGGAAGCCTTGGTCTCGTTGTACGTATGGAAGAAAAACACCTTCTGTTTCTTGAGAAAGGCTTGGAACGGTCTGTTGAGGAATTCCGTGCCTTCGTCGGTTTGCAAATATAAAGGTTTGCGCCCGGTCTTGAAGATGTCTTTGAACGCCGCTATGAGATTTGCCCCCGTTTTCGTCCGGATGGGTACCACCCACGCATACTTGGATAGGATATCGATGCACGTCAAGATATACCGATTCTCATCGTTGTGTTTGGCAAAGGCGCTCATATCGACCAAATCCGCTTGCCACTGGGCATCTATTCCTCCCACGATGACCCGGTTCCGTAGAAAATGGCGACGGACAGCTCGATGTAAGGTATAGGTGTCTTGTCTTCTTAACCAATCTCGGACTTGGGCACGTTGTATCCCCTGGGGGTTGGCCGCTCGATAGAGAGCCGACATTGCACTATAGGCCGCCGGATTGTCGGGACTGTAGCATAAGTTATCCAACACCTTCTCCCAGCGCTTCATGGTGACACAATGATGATGCACCCTGGCTCTATCGTTTATTTATAACGGGTATATCTTGGGCCGGAGTTTCTTTCTGATTTTATTCATTGGCTTTCACAGTGTCCATGGTCAATGACCAGTCCAACTCGTCTGATGATCGCTTGATAAGCACTTCATCCACATCTACCACGGCATCTTCCAATGCAGACCATAGATCAGGGTGAAGGGTAAAATGCACTGTACCCCCATCTAGCCGAGCCAATTGAGCAAAGAAAGAGCCGCGTCGGATGTGCACATCGTGACACAAGTGGATGAGATCGCCGTCCAGTTCACCAGACAACACCCGTTTGAATTTGGTCCAGCCCTCTCGGGACAGACGAATGTGAGCCGGGCACGGTTGTGTAGGGTCCGCATCACAGATGTCTCCCACCTCCTCCATGATATCGACCGTATCCGCATACACGTGCAGGAAAACCTCGGGGATCAAGCTGAGATACGCCAGTATCATATGCTCCGCCATGGTCAGTACGTGAATGGTACCAGAGTTGACTGTTTCTCGTATTTATAGGGACAACCCCGTGAGATCAAAAGGATCAGGTGGTCATATCACTGGGCTGACTGAGTGTAGCCGGGTAATCAATGGCATCGTCGTGGGGTTCATGTAGTTGTTCATGGGGTTCTGCCGTCGATTCTCTCAGGGCACGAGCCCACGCCAACTCGTCTGATGACCGCTCGTCCGGTGTAAACAGCTGGTCCACGATAGGCACCACTTTCTCCAAGGCTGTCCACAGATCGGGGTCTAGGGTGAAGCTTCGCGTAGCATCTTGGTAGCGGCCCAGACGTGGGAAGAAAGGTCCACGGTATACGTAGATGGCATTGTCTATATGGATGACGTGTCCATCGAGCTCGCCGCTCAACACCCGTTTAAATTTGGTCCAGCCGTCACGGTGTAGCGTCACCGTATTCGATACGGTCTCAGCGGGCGACCAGCAAATATCTCCACGGTCTTCCACCAGGGTGACTTTATCTTCATAGACGTGTAACCCCACCCGAAGTGTAAGGGGCAGGATGGCTCGTAGGACGGGTGACATGCTTGGTCCAATCACGATCGGTGAATGACACACACTCTGTCTGACCCTCGTATTTATAGTGTCAATACCACAGCGCCAGGGTCAATACGGCACAGACTAGTGTGAGGCCAACCAGCCGTCGCTGGTTCCGGCGTGAGCGCTTCTGGTCCATAGCCCGAGCATCAAGGATGGCTGTCATAGTCCAGTAGTGGTGAGTGATGGCACACCTCTCCATCGAGTGCACTCTGTCGAGGACCGCTTCTGTGAACTCGTTCAGGATCTGGCGTCGCCCCTCGTTGTCGTCGCCATCTGCAAACATGGACCGGACCACTGCTCGGTAACCCGTGAGTGAATTCACCACGGTGGCATGCTGTAAAATGCGAGTCGCATAGGGCTGGATCTCCGCCATGGCTCTGCAACCGTAGAAATGAAGGTGTGTGATCCAGAGAGACGTGTTTTATAGACCAGATGTAGCTCTACGGGTGTAGTCCGTGATACGTACTATTCTGATGGGTTAGTCCAAAAAAAGAGAGCAACAACAACAACACAGATTACAGGTCAATCCTTTTTATTATGCGTGAACATCATAGGAATGCATGTACTGACCTGTCTGTGGGGGTTTCCCACAATGGTGTTCACCTTCGTGTCTTTTCGGGTACGTCCGTGTCTTTTCGGGCACGTCCGTGTCTTTTCGGTAAAGTCCGTGTCTTTTCGGTAAAGTTCGTGTCTTTTCGGATCGGTGACGTCCGTGTCTATCATCCGGGCACTTCGCGTCTGCGCCTGCATTGGGTATGTATAAGGGTCTTCATGCGCGCGTGCGCGCAATGCGGTTCAGTCGTACACCAGTACACCAGTCTCGATCCTCGACTTGGGGTAGAGTGTGCTAAAAATAGATTACCAGCTAGCGTGCTATAAAAGGGAAGCGGCCTTGCCATTTCATCAGACAATCTATCAACCACCAAGATGTTCACTTGCACAACTTGGCAGAAGTAGTTTACTCGTCTGGATAATTTACGACGCCACGAGGCCTCCACCCACAACGATGCACGGTATACTTCTATAACCTGCGCACGGTCATTTAATCGGGAGGATAAGTTACTGCGCCACGAACGTTCATTCCACGAGGGCGCGACGGAACAATGTAAGGACTGTGGTCAACTCTTCAAACGAAGCAGTCAGTTGCTGCGACACCAACGGTTGATTCATGCCCCGTGTCCACGGTTTTGGCGACAACTTCCTACTGAAGAGGAGCCGTGGAAGGTCAGACCCAGTGAAGATAAGCCCGGGGAGACGAACGCCACTGGTGATGCGATGACGGAGAGCCCGCCTATACCCACAGTTGGGAAGAGCCTGGATTTCCAGCCGGACCCCACCGTTACGGTTTCGAGTGATACGTCATACATCGAACATTTTCTGGACGAGCCCATAAATGTTCCTAGCGATCTCTTACCCGAATATCATCCAGAGAGTGACATCTCTCGGCGCCATTGGACCATGACACGGCACTGTTTCCACCGTCATCGCCCTATTCAAGATATCTACAATTTCCCACTGACCAAGCTCACCCGTCTACGCAGCTACGTGGAAACCATCTTCAATGACCAACCTACGGCCTTCACATTAAATGTAGCATTTGGGTACATCTTATGCCATAAGATGACGGATGAATTGCGCTATTTCTATTCCAGTGCCATCCACCCAGTGTACGACCAACCGTTTACCATCATTGACCGGAGGTCACTAGAGATGATGCTGGACCAAGTGGAACAATTGGATGTCTTGGGATGGGCCCAACAACAACGACCCAACACCAAGTGGACAGTGAAGAGGGTGACCAATGTTACATTTTTCCTTACCAAGGTGATTCACCACAGCCATCGGTTGAATGCGTCACTCGTGTACTGATGAATACCATAACATGCCGTACATGTCTACATGCTGATCATTGACTTGAGCTCAGTAAACATTAAATGTGACGGTGCGTTAAATAATAAAACATGGTGTTTGATATTTCAATTTGTTTTGCTGTGAACATACTAAACATACCCAGGGCGGCTCCCCAGCCTGGGTATGATGTAACATTGGGGATAATAAACTGTATGAACATTGCTGAACTTGTTGTTATTCACATCACCCCATTGACTTGATAGGCAGGTCCCATTAAGCCCAGGGACCAATATTAATGCTTTTGGCTAGAGGTGATAGGGGTTTTCCCCTATTTTAGGGGTAAAGTCCGTGTTCCGTTTTTTTTCAGGAAAAATTTTACATGCACCCACCCATGACTGGATGCCCCTTCACCTAGGCTTCACTTTGATACCTCACTCGACCCCATCGGCCCATTCGTGGCTTCGCTAGCTCCAACACGGCTAATGTCTGACCTGGAGGTGACTTATTGACATGCGTCCGCGCGCGCACTGCCGGTGATGACGCGCACTTCCGGAGAACCCGCGCGCGCGTGCGCTGCGGTGGGGGACCGGGGCGGGGCCGGGCAAGTTGGAGGTCGTGTGTTTGAGCATTCTGAAAAAACCCGGAAGTGACGTCACAACTCCCACGTGACCTGCGCATTCGACACCGGATGTGCCGCCATTTTGAACATACGTGCCGCCATCTTGGATATGTCCCATAATGCACCGGGTCAAAATACTCGCTTCTGATTGGACGAGAGCTCTGTGACGGATTTGAAATACTCGCTTCTGATTGGATGAGAGCTCCGCATTGCATCTGCGCATGCGCAGAATTATATTCCTACCGCACACCCAACCCCTCAGATGCCCCTTCACCTAAGCTTCACTTTGATACCTCATACGACCCCATCGGATAAGTAGGGACTCCCCTACATCCCAAAACGTCTATGCGCATGCGCAGAATGACGCTATGTCAACCCCACTAGTCCAGTCAGATGCCCCTTCACCTAAGCTTCACATCGATACCTCACTCGACCCCATCGGCCCATGAGTAGCTTCGCTAGCTCCAACACGGCTATGTCCATACCCTTGGGCCACCGCGCATGCGCAGAATGACGCTAGTTCAACCCCACTCGTCCAGTCAGATGCCCCTTCACGAATGCTTCACTTTGATACCTCACTCGACCCCATCGGACCATGAGTAGCTCCCCTAGCTCCAACACGGCTATTTTCATACCCTTGGGCCACCGCGCATGCGCAGCATGACGCTAGTTCAAACCCACTAGTCCAGTCAGATGCCCCTTCACCTAAGCTTCACTTTGATATCTCATACAACTCCATCGGCCGATGAGTAACTCCCCTAGCTCCAACACGGCTATTTTCATACCCTTGGACCACCGCGCATGCGCAGAATGACGCTATTTCAACCCGCTAGTCCAGTCAGATGCCCCTTCACATAAGCTTCACTTGGATACCTCATACAACTCCATCGGCCCATGAGTAACTCCCCTACATGCCAACACGGCTATTTCCATACCCTTGGGCCACCGCGCATGCGCAGAATGGTAACAACGCCCAAGCCGCTAGTCCAGGCAGATGCCCCTTCACCTAAGCTTCACTTGGATACCTCATACGACCCCATTGGACCAGTAGTAACTCCCCTAGCTCCAAAACGGCTATTTCCATATCCTTGGGCCACACGAGTTGTCTCCCTTGCGTCAGTGTGTGCAGATGGCGCTATGATCGACGCCGTGATGTGGAAAGGGCGTCCCCACACCATCCTGGAGCCGCCATTTTGTTTGTTGTTTTCTTGCGGAGATACACGGGACAATAAACGCTCGACCCTAGGGTGGTACAGATGCTAGACTGATCCTATTAACATGGTACAACACCTATAGATTATGTTTATTATTATATGGCTTAGAGGTTTTTTTTAGGGTAATGTGAGGGTTTTTTCTCCCCGTGACCTCCCCACCGCCTCGTTTGCTCCCTTGCGCCGCCATTTTGACCACACACACACCCCGCCATTTTGAACCCACACCCACATCAGCCGCCATTTTCAACCCACACCCACATCAGCCGCCATTTTGAACCCACACCCACACCCACATCAGCCGCCATTTTGAACCCACACCCACACCCACATCAGCCGCCATTTTCAACCCACACCCACACCCACATCAGCCGCCATTTTCAACCCACACCCACACCCACATCAGCCGCCATTTTCAACCCACACCCACACCCACATCAGCCGCCATTTTCAACCCACACCCACACCCACATCAGCCGCCATTTTCAACCCAATCCCACATCAGCCGCCAATATGCAGATCGAGTTGTCCCCCTAGTGCGGGTTTTTGCCACCAATGTGTACAGATGGCGCCACTAGTTCCTCCCCAATCCTCCCCATGACGTCACTACATCCGGGTGAAAGTTTGTTCAATTTGCCCTTTGTATACTACTCGCCTGAAAGTAAAATATATATATCATATATACGGGAAACTTCGACACGGTGATTGAATGTCGCTAGTATACTCCGTTTATACGAGAGATGGGAAATTATAATGGAGGGAATTAATGAAAGTCTCTAAGGTATACTAGCCAGGCAGTTATTTCATTTTTACTTGACTACATCTGGGACTAACTACAATGCTGCACTAAATTTCATTGCTTTATGGATCACTTTCGCGACTGATTGGAAATAAAGCAAATAATTTATGACAAGGCCGTAAATTGTTGATAATGAGGAAGGTGTGTTACTTAGACAACATGTTAGTAAGTATGTGACTACGTGTAAGCCATCTAACATTATGTTTTCCTAATTAGCACGAACAAAGAGGAGTTGGCACAAATGGGCCTGAGCATTTGATCTGTGGAAATTGAGGTAAAATATCGATGACTGGATATTGAGTTTACAAGTGCGCCATACAAATATCATACTCACCCACTATTAAGACAGTTGTGGTTTGTCGATTGAAATGCGCTTTCAGTAAACCCGGTTTGCAAATAGCGGCATATCTATTAAAACTAATGGCGGCCAAGGAATACACACTGGCTATAAAGGTGACCATGTTGATGTAACCCATCACAACACACACTGTCTCTGTGAACGCCCATCGCCCAATCAGAATCGCGTATACTGTCATGGGCATGTTCACCACGGAGACCAGAATGTCTGCCATCGAGAGACATAGTAACAGAGAGTTGGAAAGCGTTCGAAGATCACGTGACAGGCAAACGACCATCCACAGACAGACGTTACCAAATATGGACACGGCGCAGATAATGGAAAGTATCACCCCCTCCGCAATCCTCACCACGAGAGAGGGTATCTGGTGATCAAGATTGTTCGATACAGAAGAGAGATTGAAGTTATACGTATTCATCGTTACGTTTTCTGAACTCTGTAATGGCGACGTCATTATCGGTTTAGCGCTTCGTCTTCATTCAAGTATTCGTCAGGATAACCTGTGGAAACATAATATAGATAAGATAAACCATACAGTGTAGAAAAATCCCTCAGCCTAGAAATGGAAACTAGTACAGTGACGTTGGGACATCAACACAAAAAAAAATCTAAAATAAATATTTATACTCCTAAACGAAAGCAGATCCTTTCTTAAGAGTCAATGTCACCGTCTTGCGGTGTATTGTGGAATGGTATCTCCATCTCTGTGTACCGGTCGATATCCTCAATAGATTCCAAAGATAGGAATTTTTTAAAGTAGGGCTAGTTGCAGAGATGAAAGGTTGTTAACCGGCTGGCCTCTGGCCTGGAGGCAGGTGACCTATATCTGTTCCTCTCAGGGTCATGAAGATATCGATGACAGTATCCAGAGGCGAAACGCGAAAACGCCATGCAAAAACGCAAACGACGTGTTACCGTGAGTGTCCAGGCTTGCATACAAACCAGCGCTTTGTTCCCACATTTCAGAAGAAACCCAGTTGCCCCTTAGTAGTAGAGAAATCAGGAACCCAGTATATTTGCCCTATGTCCATCGTGGAGTGTTTTACAGTATAACGCCTTTGAACGTCAGCTGTGCACGTCTTTGGAATACGCTTGCTTTTATGAGCGTAACACAGTATCGCCCGCCAACGCATAGCTTAACACTTCAACGCCCTGGTGAATTAACCCGGCAGCTGTGATGGGTCTAGATATCCCACGGAATTGAAACTAATTCCTCGAAATGCAGCGATGCCCGTCAACGCCCGTCTCAACACCTTA
The DNA here is from genome assembly GCA_036873755.1 of Hanleya hanleyi. NCBI lineage: Eukaryota > Metazoa > Mollusca > Polyplacophora > Lepidopleurida > Hanleyidae > Hanleya > Hanleya hanleyi. The sequence goes on along the minus strand of JAVTVY010033252.1, from coordinate 113,680 downwards.
ACGCCCTATCTTAACGCCCCTATCAACAACTCAACGCCATCTCTTAACACCCTAACGCCCTATCTTAACTCCTTAACGCCCAATCTTAACGCCTTAACACCCTAGCGTAACGCCTCAACGCCCTATCGTAAGGCCTTAACGCATTGTCAACCATCCAATCACACACACACATGCTTTGACCATCGGCCCTTGACCCTTGATGGAAGTGGCGTATCACCGGAAGTGACGTCATCGTTGGAAGTGGCGTCATCGCCCGCATGTGTGCTCACCGAGCGGTAATCCCGCACTCTATTCCAAATGACGTCATTGTCGGAAGTGACGTCATCGCCGTAGTTGAGGTCATCGCCGGAAGTGAGGTACAAGGTACACCCGCACCCTGGTGTATTCTATGCCCTACGGGCAATAGGGTACAGGGTGTACCACCACCACCCCCATCACCGCCACACACCACCACCACACGCCACACCCCCGGTCGTTGGGCAAGCCTCAATTACTCGCTCACTCACTCATTCACTCACTCACTCAACCCCATTCCTCCTCCTTCTCCTTTTCTCCTCCTCCTTCTCCTCCTCCTCTTCTTCCTCCTTCTTCTCCTACTCCTACTACTCCTCCTCCTTCTCCTTCTCCTTCTCTTTCTCCTCCACCACACAAACACACACATGTCGCTCTACCAGGTAACCGGATGGAACAAGGCTCTCATCTCCTCCCAAACGCACTCCTTTGTACTTCCGAAACTCCCCTTTCTCTACTACTCCCGAGTGATCTATAAATAGAACATGGGTTTTCCCAGAAAATTCCCCGAAAATTTACCATGACAAATAGAGTGATGGCCTGCAAAACATGGGTTTTCCCAGCAAAATCTCCGTACAAATCCCTGCGAAGAGCGATGACGACATCGGGGACTTCCAAGTCTCAAATTGTTTTATCCCCTTGTGTGAATGAATTGATACGACGCGTTAGTATTAAATAATAGCATGGTACAACCTTGCGCAAAAGATAATAAACTGTTATGCTAGGGTGTTAAGGCCTTAGGATACGGCGTTAAGATAGGGCGTTAAGGCGTTATGATACAGCGTTAAGGATAGCTGTCCCCTTAGAGGCAGTTTTTGCACCCCCGTGACAATTTGTCGTCTGTATCAATAAATATACAAGATAACCATACTAAACTATATATTTTATGAAAGCATACGTCGTAGGAATTCCAACTATATGATTTGTATAACCGACGCTGTTACTGTGTAGAAAATATTTCAATTTAAAAAAATTAAAATGAAAACAATAGCGTACATTTTTCAATTGAAAGGTCATGGTACGATAAGGCGGGATTTTGGCCTATACGTGGTGCGGTTGAAATCGAAAAAATAAAATGTCCTAAAAATACCAATGTTTTAATGTAACGACAAGAGAAAATATAGGTACACAATATGTGAAAGTTTTAGAGCGATTGCGTTATGATTATAGTTATCACATGAAACTGAAATCCACAGCTTGTGCTATTTCATGAAAAAAGGTTCAAAATCGAGTCCTTCAGACACGCATTTAGACGCGAAGGACCCCTTGGACCAGAACGCCAGTTAACCTGGTGTTGTGTGGTAACATTATATTCCCACTACTGGAAGATCTTTTTGGTCCAAGGGGTCCTTCGTACTAAAAAATGAAAAGTTATGATTCATAACGTTTGAAGTTTTCGTAAGTAGATTAAAGTGACAAAATAGCTTGTTACAGTTGTTCGTATGTCGTGGTGTAGTGGGTACGCACGTTGGATCACAAGCGCGTCGAAATGTTCTTTTACCGAGTTCGAATCCCGAGACGTGTGATTTGTTATTTCAATCTTTCTCATGTTTGTAAAAAAAAAATACATTCAGTATATCTGAAATAAGAGTTTAGGCTATCATTATGAACCAATTAAAAGTAAAATAAATATTGTTTACCAATGACACGATACCGTGTGGACATTACGGGCCAGTCAAACGTTGAAATCGAACGATCAGTCGCTACCTGTTACAACGGCAATATATTCGCCTAAATTGTGTATTTATTCTCTAATATGTGCATGTAAAATCGACTGCAACGTGGTGAAATAATAACGCCTTAGTACATATGTGAAGCTATCATGGTTCACCGTAACATTCAGTCCGTTGATTGACAGTTGTCGCCGACGACAAGTTGTACATTGCATTGTGATTGACAGATGGAGAGAAGAAATGTACATTCCTATGAGTCGGCTGGCTGTGGGCAAAAACCCCGCCTTACAATACCATCTCCTTTCATGAAAACTCTTGTTTCAACTTTGATGGTATATCTTGATAGGGGACAATTCGAACTAGTAAATGTTATCTCATTTATTTTAATTTTTGCCTGGTAATGTTTTTTCAGCTATTTTACTAAAATAAATTGAAAAAAACGTACCATTTTACGGTCATTTGTCTTAAAAGTTGAATAATTGCAAAACTAATCCGAACTTACAAAACGTGAGATAAAGTGTACTAGCGCATCTTATAAGTAACAAGCATGCCAAATTTCAAAAGCGTAGCTTGGATACTTTTCGAGGAATAAACGTTTAAATCTCGGATTTTATACAAAAATGAAAGGCTAGAAATCGGGCAAAATGTGTCCAGCTATCTGATGAATTAGTCTAAATTTTTTGCTTGAAGTCTATTGTCAAATACATTTTTAATCTGTCTAATGGGACCTACTCGAATTCCGGTTTAATCTGGATAAGTTTTTTTCATCAAGGCGGTTTAAAGTCCAATTTAAACTTTAAAAACTTGCTAAAGCTTGTTCAGCTGAGAATTGTTCACACCTGTGTAGATCACTTCACGGCGGGTGTCTGAGTGAAGTGTCACTGTTATAATTAGAAACAAAAATACGGATGTTTGCATGGTTTTGATCGGAAGGGGGTAGATTACTGTAAAGAAGTAGGACTAATAGATAATTAGCTTACCATAATACTGCGGAAATGAGTTTTGGAAAGGGAAATTTAACATTAATAGTAGCCAAGCTCAAGCTAAGGCAATCTGTTTAATTGTTCCAGTGCCTCGGAAACCAAATTTTTAATCCTAATATTAAAGCTCTTCCATTTATAATTTTGATTTCATTTCTTCACCAAATGTTAGAGGAAATAGTGAATATTTGAATGAAGAAATAAAAAAAGAGACAAATTTTCACCCTCTAAGGGAACAGATACCCTTAAGATAGGGCGTTATGGCGTTCAGATAGGGCGTTACGGTGTCAATGTCAAACACTCCCACAAGGCCACAGGGCGTTCAGATAGGGCGTTACGGTGTCAATGTAAAACACTCCCACAATGCCACAGGGCAAATGTACTGGGTCTCCACTTTCTCTACTACTAAGGGACAACTGGATTACTTATATTGATATTTGCTTCCCCGAAATTGAGAGACTACACTATCTCAACAAGAACAACAACTGCAATAACAACAAGCTTCCCATTTCTACGACTCACCAGGTGTAAAGCCCGTGTTCCGCTTTCTTCTGCGAAAACATGCACCCGCTAGCTCTCAACTCTCGGCAGGCCACAATCCGCTGGGGACCGATATTAGACCTGGTTGATAGGGGGTTTTCCTTCTTTTAGTGGTAAAGTCCGTGTTTCTGGATCTTTTCAGGGGAAAGTTTTACATGCATCCATCCATGACTTGAACAGCCTCGAGGATTGCTTCACACGGATACCCCACACGACCCATTCGGACCACTATGGACCCACCTCCACCCCAGAACGTCCATTCCAATGCCCTTTTCCCCACAAAGCCTTGCCTGCGCATGCGCACAATAACCTTACTTCCATTTCATATACATCCAGTCGGATGTTCACCAACGAGTGCTACACGGCCCAATATTGGCTCACCATGACCCCAAAACGTCCACCCCGATCTGCCTATGGACTACGCATCCGCAGTCGAAATTTTTCAGTGAAAATCACCCATGGTCTCCAGACCCATTCCATCGTGTTCTACCCCTTACTGTCCAGAAGTGTCACACTTCATGTGAAGTGTGCGTAGAAGTGCCTCTGAAGAGTACACTGAAAAGGCACTTCAACAACAGAGAAAAATACTGGCACACTTCAAAGGTACTTCATTAGAAAAAGGCAGTAGCCAAGGGACTCCTCAAAGACACTTCATGGTCTTTGTCAATTTCATATCAAAAAATGATGGACTTCAGAGACACTTCTGAGACTTGGTTTTTGTTCAGCATAATCCAAGGTACTCCTCAAAGACACTTCATGGACTTTGTCAGTTCTTCAGCAAAACTTGGGGGACTTCAGGGACACTTCTGAGACTTAGTTATTGTTTGGCATAATCTAAGGTACTCCTCAAAGACACTTCTTGGACTTTGTCAGTTTTATAGCATAACTTGGGGGACTTCCTCTTTTTTGATAAATCCTATAAGGTTCTAAAAAATCATATAAGATTCTAAAATATCCTATAAGATTCTGAAAAAAATCCTATAAGATTAAAAAAACTATAAGATTCTGAAAAATCTTATAAGATTCAACCCAACAGGATTTCTAGATTATTGGAATTTCCCCACAAACTGTTACAGTAACATAACATTATAAATTAGAACTACGTGTATACAACTTTCAATGATATTAATTAGCTCTGAGAATATCCCAGCTTAAAGTTGGCCGATTTGATTTCACTCAGTGACATCAGATCTCATTTCAATGAAACCACTCAACATCAAATTTGTACTTCACAGTTCAAAATAGCTGCAACTGTGTAAAATATTCACATGCGGTTACTGACATATTACTCAGAACTGTGAACACTTTTTTTTGGATCTTTTAAAGTGATCACTACCATGGGTTTCTATTTGAATAAAATAAAGATATTAATAATATCAGTCTCTCACATATTAGTGTTATCTAAACAGTATCATATTAGATAAATCTTCTTGAATTCAGGTTTTATAATCATTCCAAATCCATGATTTTATAGTAAAATTGGACAAAATGGGAAAATATTTTTAGAAGAATCAGTTCTAACATAACAAATGTCAGCAACAAAAAATGCCCATTAAAGAATACTTTATATTATCCTCTTCATTATTATCACTTGTTTAAATATATTATATATAAACTGTCTCGTCAAAATGGGTGGAGTTATCTGCCCTTGAAAATTTAATTGAACACCGGGGGGCGCCACCAGTCGACAACAAACAAAATGGCTGACAACTGCAAAAATCAGATGGATTTGTTCATGTTAAGCTAGAACTATGGAGGTTTGAAGAACTGTATTGCAGATGGTGATGAGTGCAGCTAGTGATATGGTAAGTAAATTATAAATATAACTATAATTTTTCTGTTTTTCATAACTTAATAAGCAAAGAACTGAGCTGAACAGTGATGTAGACCAGGGAGTATCAGCTATTATTATCAACAATTTCCCTTGACATACATTGACATAATAATGTACTTCACCTTATAATTGCAGTCAAATTTAATGGGTCATATAGCATGGCTTTCACAAAGAAATATCCATATCTCTGTCTCAATATCACTTTCAGATCTACCCAGGTTCATCAAGGCAGTGTGAATTGCCATTGTTATGATGTGTGAATTGTCAGCTTGGAAACCCCAGGCTTGGGGACCTCATATGAAGATTGGCATGCACCCCTGGAGGAAATCCCCTGAGGGTGAGATATTTTTATCACAAAACTGCTTGTATACTTCCTGTTCATGTCAAAACAGGTGGATTTAACTGGTTGGGGGGATGGCAGCTCTAAATAAATTATCTTGTTGTTTTGAACTGTTTATTGATTTATAAAATTTATTGATTTTTGTTTCTTGCAGAAGATTGTAGAATATTTCCATACCAGATTTTTGACAAAATGGTAAAGAAATATGTTTTAAAATATATTGATAATAAAATGTTAGCATAACCTATTTTTAGCTATAATCAGAAAAAGTATAATCAATTATGATTAGACTTTTCATCATTATAACAGGCTATATTTTCCTTGTCTATTGATTGCACTATTCATATACCTAAGCTAAGGATCTTCACACACTTCAATTGTACATTTCTACCCACATCTTGAGAAATGAGAACATTTCATTTCAAAAATTTAAGAAAACAATTTGTAGTTAATAAGCATTTATTTGTTATTTGAAACCCTGTATGGAGATTTTGTTGAGCCAGAAATTAACAAAGACAAATTGTAAAAAATCACACAATTGTTTCTCTTCAATTTTAATGGCTTCTTACATTGTATACTTTCATATTCCAGAATACAGCTGCTACAAGGAACTCAGCTCTCTTCAAGCAGCCACTCGACTGATGGGGAATTTAATGAGCACACCTAGGTATGGTTGATTTCTTCATAGTGTATATTGGTTAGAACGTCACACAAACTGTTTATTTCCCTTGTTGTATATCATGGAGTATTAAAGAAAGGATAATAGACATCTTCGTCAATCTTTTGTATATCGTACGGATGTGTTCCATTCTTTACCCTTTATGGTAGTCAACCTATTCAATCATCCTGAGTGTATTAAAAAAAACTGAATTGCATGTCATATGGAACCATATATACAACTGTTCAGGTTTTAATTATATGCATGTATTTATAGCCACAGGCCAAGAATTCCACAATTCAGACTGGTGGGTTTCAGCAAAGGTTGGATTACGTCCAAGTGGACCTCAGGGCAACTAAACCAAACTATTCTTCGAAAGATCTGCTGCTTCAAGTTCAAGTTGGACAAGAATACAGTCACCCTTGAATAATAATACTAATACTGCAATAAATTCTCATACCAAAGACTGCATGTAAATACATACATATATAGTACTGTGCTGTATTTTGTCTCAAGGATTTGTGCTATATAAACTACACGTTTCTTGTTAAGAAACCATCAGGTTTATTGTAAATATTTTATGATGTACTGTTTTGTCTCACTCTCAGTGTTTTCTCTAAATAAACCTTTCTGTGCTCAATATATATTTGTGTCTTCTTTTCCGGGAAAGTAAATATCTCGTGGCTACATACCTTTCATTACACGGATTTGCTATGATACAAATAAGGTACTTCAAGAGCACTTCAGAAGTGCATATGAGAGGTATCCCTCTGTAGAAGAGTGGATGAAGTGCCTTGCCATATAAGGACATTGAAATGCCTCAAATATTTTAATTAGGTACTTCAAGAGCACTTCAGAAGTGCCTATGAAGGTTACCCTTCTGTGGAAGTGCCGATGAAGTGCCTTTGCAGTACTTAATTAACATATTTGAGGCACACTTCAAAAGTACTTCCAAGTGACTTCATTGTGACTTCAATGCCCTTATATGGCATTGCTACAAAACAATACCCACACTGCAAGCACACTTCTGACTCTGAGCCTTGCACTTCAAGGTTAAAATATGGTCACACTTTAAAGTTACTTCAAAGTTACTTCAAAGACACTTCTGGACAGTAAGGGACAGCTCGAGACAGCGAAAACAAGGTGTCACACCCCATACCGCAACTGTCTAAGAGTGGGTTCCCCATTGGGACTAACATTGAAATAACTGAAGCGTACGATGCCAGGTCATTGTCCACTGCGCCGGAATGGCCCTAACATTTCTACCCCAGTCATGCCTGAAGTTTTCAGCGAAATTCAACCCATGGCCTCGAGACCCCTTCCGTCGTGTTCTACAGCTCGAGACAGAGAAAACAAGATGCCACACTCCATATCGCAATTGTCCATGAGTGGGTTGCCCATTGGATTTAACAATGGAGGTCGATGCAGCGCACGGTCTTATGTAGGGACAGATAACTCTTGCTGGGCCGTCACGTAACCGAAAGTGACCTTTGACCCGGACGTGGCTTTTGACCCGGAAGTTAGGTGACCGGAAGTGACGTCATCCGTGACGTCACTCCACACCATCATTTTTTTACCATAATTTTTAATGACGAATTTGCCGTTTATATACTACTAGCGTTATGTACCCTTGTTGATTTTCTTTTAAACAAATTTCAGCCGCCAATGGGCGTCCGATGCCCTTTTTGAACCGTTTTGAATCACAGAACCCCATTGGTATCTTGACGAACTTTCACAGCATTTCGACCAAAACTTGCTATCATCTCTGAAAACTACTGTGTATAATTGTGCACATCCACATAGAATTGTGTACCACACGGTACACATTTTGTGTCTAGTATATACACAGTATGTGAATCACTGGTACACATTAGTATGTGGATGTGCATTTTTACCACAGTACTGTGTATCGTTGATCCACAGTGAGTAGTAGGGAAAGCGTAAATTTATTAGCAAAAATGATGGTCAACATTGATGGTCACTATGATATCACGGATGACGTTACTTCCGGTCACATGACTTTCGGGTCAAAGGGCGCTTCCGGGTCAAAGGTCACGTCTGGGTAAAAGGTCACTTCCGGTCACGTGACGGCCCAGCAGGAGTGATCTGCCTCTAGAGAAGACCGTACGCTGCAGTTACTTCAATGTTAGTCCATTGGGAACCCACTCATTGACATTTGTGGTATGGGGTGTGACACTTTGTTTTCTTTGTCTCGAGCTGTACAACACGCTGAAAAGTTATCGGGCGCATGCGTAGTTAATGGGCAGATCGGGAGTAGACGTTTTGGGGTTGAGGTGGGCCAATTTTGATCCGAATGGATCGTGTCAGGTGTCATAGTGAAGCAATGGTGTGGGAGCATCCAACTGGATGGGTGGGTCGTAGAAATAAGGCTATGGTGCGCATGCGAAGACAGGGAATTGTGGGGAAAGGGCACTGTAATGGTCGTTTTGGGGTTGAGGTGGACCCATAGTGGTCCGAATGGGTCGAGTGAGGTATCACTTTTAAGCGCTTGTGGGGTAGCGTCCAACTGGACTGGTGTGGAGTAAAAGTAGCACAATGGTGCGCATACGCGGACAGGGAATTGTGGGAAAAGGGCATTGGAATGGACGTTTTGGCGTCGAGGTGGGGTCATTGTGGGCGTACTGGGTCGTGGAGGGTATTCGTGTGAAGAGCTCTCTCAGGCCGATCAAGTCATGGGTGGGTGCATGTAAAACTTTCCCTGAAAAATATCCGGAAAACGGAAGTTACACCTGGTGAGTCGTAAAAATGGTAATGTTGTTGTTGTTGTTGAGATAGTGTAGTCTCTCAATTTCAGGAAAGTTAAACTCAAGGGAAGTAATAAGATAATAAGAAAGGTAATAAGACCTTTGACCCCTGCGCACAATTTTTATCCGGTATTGTGAGCATGCGCAGGGGTCAAAGGTCAGTTCCGGTCACGTGACCACAAGCGGAAGTGACCTCACAGAGGTCATATGCAAATTATGAGGTCAACAGGTGTCCAAATGCTCTTGCAGAATACCGGATAATAATGGTGCGCATGGGTCAAAGGTCACTTCCGTGCACAAACACACACACGCACGCGCACACGGACGCACAAACACATGGCATCGGGAGTATTCTATTGTGTACAGCATGGGGTATATGGAAGGATCACTGACATGAGGTGTATTTTACTGTGTACAGCATGATATACATGGAAGGAGCACTGACACAGGGGCCTATTTTACTGTGTACAGCATGGTATATACGATAGGAGTACTGCCATGGGGTGTATTTTACTGTTCACAGCATGGTAAATATGGAAGGAGCACCGACATGAGACGTATTTTAATGTGTACAGCATGGTATACATGGAAGGAGCACTGACACAGGTGACTATTTTACTGTCTACAGCATGGTATATACGATACGAGCACTGGCGTGGGGTGTATTTTACTGTTCACAGGATGGTATATATGCAAGGAGCACAGACATCGGGCGTATTTCTCTCTGTATGGCATGGTATATACGAAAGGAGCAGACATGGGGCGTATTTTACTGTGTACAGTATGGTATATATGGAAGGAGAACTGCCATGAGACATATTTTACTGTGTACAGCATGGTATATACGAAAGGAGCACTGACATGGGGTGTATTTTACTGTGTACAGCATGGTATATATGGAGGGAGCACTGGCACGAGACATATTTTACTGTGTACAGCATGGTATATATGGAAGGAGCACTGACATGGGGCATATGTTACTGTGTACAGCATGGTATATATGGAAGGAGCACTGGCATGGGGCGTATATTACTGTGAACAACATGGTATATATGGAAGGAGCACTGGCATGGGGCGAATGTTACTGTACACATCATGGTATATATTGAAGGAGCAATGGCGTGAGGCGTTTTTTACTGTGTTCAGCATGGTATATATGGAAGAAGAACTGGTATGGGGCGTTTTCAACTGTGTTCAGCATGGTATATATGGAAGAAGAACTGATATGGGGTGTATTTTACTGTGTTCAGCATGGTATATATGGAAGAAGAACTGGTATGGGGCGTTTTTTACTGTGTTCAGCATGGTATATATGGAAGAAGAACTGGTATGGGGCGTTTTTTACTGTGTTCAGCATGGTATATATGGAAGAACTGATATGGGGTGTATTTTACTGTGTGCAGCTTGGTATAAATGGAAGGAGCATTGATATGGGACGTATTTTACTGTGTACAGCATGGTATATATGGAAGGGCCATTGGCATGAGGCATATTTTACTGTGTACAGCATAGTATATATGGAAGGAGCGCTGACATGGAGCGTATTTTACTGTGTAGAGCATGCTATATATGGAAGAAGCACTGGCGTGTGGCGTATTTTACTGCGTACAGAAGGATATATATGGAAGGAGCACTGGCATGCGCACGAACATGCGCAGAGTGCATGTGCATGGATAGACCCCGATTTGATGGATGTCCACAGCATCTGTGACGTCATATGGACAAGGAAACTTGTATATGGACAGGTTACCTGTACATGGACAACGTAAATGTGCAGGAACATGCGCATAGTACATGTACGTGTGCATGAACAGAGTACATGAATATGCACATGTGCAAGGCACAAGTACGTGGACATGGATGCACAGTACATGTATATGGACATGCGCAGAGTACATGTATATTGACATGTGTAGAGAGCATGCACATGAACAGGTTACACGTAAAGCTAGCATTTATTTCTTAAATACAGGGAAGATATTGTCTAATACAGGACAGATATGGTATAATACTGGACAGATATGGTATTATAAAGCACAGATTTGATATAATACTGGACATATGGTAAAATACAGGACAGATATGGTATAATACAGCACAGATATGGTTTATTACAGGACAGAATTGGTATAATACAGAACATATGTTGTATATTACAGGACCTATATGTTACAATATAGGCCAGATATGGTATAATACAGCGCAGATATGGTATAATACAGGACAGATGGGGTACAATATACGACAGATATTGTATAATACAGCACGGATATGGTATAATACAGGACAGATATTGTATAATACAGGACAGATACTGTATAATACAGCACAGATATGGTATAATACAGGACAGATATTGCATAATACATGACAAATATTATAAACACAGGACACATATGGTATAATACAGCACAGATATGGTATAATGTGGGACAGATATGGTATAATAGAGGACAAATGTTGTAAAATACAGAACATATATGATACAATACAGGACAGATAGGGTATAATACAGCACAGATTTGGTATAATACAGGACGGATACTGTATAATACAGCACAGATTTGGTATAAAACAGAACTTATATTGTGTAATACAGGACATACATGGCACAATACAGGGCAGATATTGTATAACACAGGACAGATATTGTATAACACAGGACAGATATGGTATAATACGGGACGGATATTGTATAATACATGACAAATATTGTAAACACAGGACAGATATGGTACAATACATGAGAGATATGGTATAATGCAGGACAGATATGGTATAATAGAGGATATATATTGTATAATACAGGACATATGGTTCAATACAAGACAGATATGGTATAATACAGCACAGATTTGGTATAATACAGGACAGATACTGTATAATACAGCACAGATTTGGTATAATACAGAACATATATCGTATAATACAGGACATATATGGTACAATACAGGACAGATTTGGTAAACCACAGGACAGATATTGTAAAACGCAGGACAGATATGGTATAATACAGCACAGATATGGTATAATTCCGGACAGATATGGTATAATACAGCACAGATTTGGTATAATGCAGAACAGATATGGTATAATACAGCAAAGATATGGTATCATGCATGACAGATATGGTATAATAGAAGACAAATATCGTATATTAAAGAACATATATAATATAGTACAGGACATATATGGTACAATACAGGACATATGGTAAAACACAGCACAGATAGGGTATAATACAGCACAGATTTGGTATAATACTGGACACATATTGTATAATACAGGACATATATTGTATAATACAGCATAGATATGGTATAATACAGGACAAATATTATATAATACATCACAGATATGGTATAATACAGCACAGATATGGTATAATAGAGGGCAAATATTGTATAATACAGAACATATATTATATAATACAGGACAAATATGGTACAATACATGACAGATATGGTATAATACAGCACAGATTTGGTATAATACAGGAGAAATACTGTATAATACAGCACAGACTAGGTATAATACAGAACATATATTGTCTAATACAGGACAAATATGGTACAATACACGACAGATTTGGTATAATACGGACAGATATTGATTTCATTTCTTCACCAAATGTTAGAGGAAATAGTGAATATTTGAATGAAGAAATAAAAAAATGACAAATTTTGACCCTCTAAGGGAACAGATACCCTTAAGATAGGGCGTTATGGCGTTCAGATAGGGCGTTAAGGTGTCAATATAAAACACTCCCACAATGCCACAGGCCAAATGTACTGGGTCTCCACTTTCTCTACTACTAAGGGACAACTGGATTACTTATATTGATATTTGCTTCCCCGAAATTGAGAGACTACACTATCTCAACAAGAACAACAACTGCAACAACAACAAGTTTCCCATTTCTACGACTCACCAGGTGTAAAGCCCGTGTTCCGCTTTCTTCTGCGAAAACATGCACCCACTAGCTCTCAACTCTCGGCAGGCCACAATCCGCTGGGGACCGACATTAGACCTGGTTGATAGGGGTTTTCCTTCTTTTAGGGGTAAAGTCCGTGTTTCAGGATCTTTTCAGGGAAAAGTTTTATATGCACCCATCCATGACTTGAACAGCCTCGAGGATTGCTTCACACGGATACCCCACACGACCCATTCGGACCACTATGGACCCACCTCCACCCCAGAACGTCCATTCCAATGCCCTTTTTCCCACAACGCCTTGCCTGCGCATGCGCACAATAGCCTTACTTTCATTTCATATACATCCAGTCGGATGTTCACCAACGAGTGCTACACGGCCCAATCGGAGCAATATTGGCTCACCATGACCCCAAAACGTCCACCCCGAACTGCCTATGGAATACGCATGCGCAGTCGAAATTTTTCAGTGAAAATCAACCATGGTCTCCAGACCCATCCCATCGTGTTCTACAGCTCGAGACAGCGAAAACAAGGTGTCACACCCCATACCGCAACTGTCTAAGAGTGGGTTCCCCATTGGGACTAACATTGAAATAACTGAAGCGTACGATGCCAGGTCATTGTCCACTGCGCCGGAATGGCCCTAACATTTCTACCCCAGTCATCCCTGAAGTTTTCAGCGAAATTCAACCCATGGCCTCGAGACCCCTTCCGTCGTGTTCTACAGCTCGAGACAGAGAAAACAAGATGCCACACTCCATACCGCAATTGTCCATGAGTGGGTTGCCCATTGGATTTAACAATAGAGGTCGATGCAGCGCACGGTCTTATGTAGGGACAGGTAACTCTTGCTGTGCCGTCACGTAACCGAAAGTGACCTTTGACCCGGACGTGACTTTTGACCCGGAAGTTAGGTGAGCGGAAGTGACGTCATCCGTGACGTCACTCCACACCATCATTTTTTTACCATAATTTTTAATGATTTGCCGTTTATATACTACTAGCACTCATAATGGATACAATACAAAGAAATAATATTAAGACAGACCCCAGAAACCTTAGTGCAGGTTTCTCGGCCGAGTCTCTAATAGTTCGAAATGCACTAAGACCTTTTTCAATCCAAATGACAGATATATTTCTGACAGCAAAGCAAGGCCACGACATCAAACCGTGTAATATTGCGCTTGATGATTGTTTAGCACCGAATTCTATATGTAATAATTTCAAAATTTCTAAGTGTGGACATCGTGGATATCTCACGTGTCCACTCTTTAATACGTCAGCTTCATTTAGTTCCGCGTTAACTGGTAACTCATATTCTGTTAACTCGTATGTTGATCTTAGTTGTTCTACTACAAACTGTATTTATTTAGTTTCCTGTAAGAAGTGTGGTCAACAGTATGTTGGCAAGACCACCCAAAGACTCCATCTTAGGGTGAACGGTCACAGAAAATCCGTTAGGAAAAAGCAATTGCTTATAGGTAGACATTTTTCTGGACCCGACCATGGCTGGGATAACTTTAGTATTCAGATCATAGACGTCGTCTATCCATCTACTAAGGATTCCCCCTTTGGATTTGAGAAAAAAATCCGAGAGCGGGAATTATTCTGGATGCTAGAACTTGGGTCAGTGTTTCCGTTTGGTTTAAATGATAATGTCAGTGGGTTCGGCAATGCTACAAACCGCCGTTCAAATATATCCAACATTACCCAACTATTTAAACCCCATCAACGGAGACAACGCAGTTGTATTTTCGGTTGTATCGTCCAGTGAACATAATCGAAACATCTCAAGATCGGCTTTTCTTGAAACTCAACTACTTAGATAAAGGACTGGACATCATTACTTTACCTCGAATCCTGAATGATCCAGAGGTACGCAACGCTGTACCAAACTATTTCAAGTTCACAGAACCTCCTTGCATTTAATATAAGTATACTAAATCTATAGCCACGAAAATATTCAATTACTCCAATGCTGTCAAGGAGTTTGACTGGAACTTAAACACGTCAGGAGGCTATAGTTGTGATTGTGAATTGTCGAACTTTATCTATACACCATGCAAACATATTGTGACTGGTGACCTTGATGTGACGAGTGATAAGGATCTGAAATTACTCCTGATGAAAGGACCTAAATATAGAGAGCCAAGAAGAATAAATCTGAAGCCCGACCAGAAGATAGTCCTGTCTGCATTAGAATAGTACGTTATTGATTGGTCTAAGCGAGAAAAAGTTCAACCTACAGTACTCGCTGATTGGCTGGACCTCACCAAGAGCAAGGTCGTTGAAACAATCCGCCATATTGACAGAAGTACTCTTCCCCAAGCAAAACAAGTACTGAGAAACCTCAATTCGCAAGAAGTTCTAGCAAATCTCAAGAGTAAATTCGTCATAGTCCCAGCAGACAAGGCTCCGAATAATATAATATTCATATGTAAATATTACTATTACCAGGTGCTGGTTAAAGAATTGAGTGTAGACATATCTTCATCAAATACGTCTACTTACTCCCAAACTGCATTTACTCTGGAAGATTTATTTAACAATCACAAAGTTTCTCAGGGAAAGAGGTATTTGTCTTCCAACCAATCATAACGACATACCAAAAATATACTGGACTCCCAAAATGCATAAATCACCATACAAAGCTAGATTCATAGCTGGTTCTAGAAGCTGCACCACCAAGCTTCTTTCAACCCTATTGACGAGGGCCCTTCAAGAGGTAAAAGCATTTTGGGAAAGGTATTGCGCCATTATTTCTAAGAACTCTGGCGTTGAATGTATGTGGATATTGAAAAACTCAAAATGTCTTACGGAAGAACTTGATGCTAAAGGT
This sequence comes from Hanleya hanleyi, assembly GCA_036873755.1. NCBI lineage: Eukaryota > Metazoa > Mollusca > Polyplacophora > Lepidopleurida > Hanleyidae > Hanleya > Hanleya hanleyi. The sequence continues at coordinate 97,824 of JAVTVY010033252.1, read as the reverse complement.
CACATACCGTACAGACATGTATCCACATGGGATTTCTCGACTCTCTATACTACAGTCCCTCATCAGGACCTTATTGACCGTATAAGTTCATTAATAGTATCTGTGTTCAAGAAAACTGATCGTAGATATATTAATGTCGGAAGCTATAAAGCATTCTTTAGCTCTACTACATACAAGAGATATCATTCATGGGATGTTTCCTTGTTTATAGAGTTGCTTGAATTTCTCATTAAAAATATCTATGTGAAATTTGGCAACACAATATATCAGCAGCATATAGGTATTCCAATGGGTACTAATTGTGCACCCTGTTGGCTGACTTGTATCTGTTCTCTTATGAATATGACTATATGCAGGCGCTTTCAAAAACCGATCCATTCAAGCCCGTTCCTTCTCATTCACCAAACGCTATATAGACGATCTTCTCGCTGTGGATAATCGCTATATAAATGACGCAGTGAAGGATATATATCCACCTTCACTGGATTTGAAGGAAACTACAGATAGCCCTACAGGCACATCTTTTTTAGATCTCTATATTTATAAAAATGAAGCGGGCATTCTCTCTCGTCGACTTTATGACAAAAGAGATGATTACAATTTCGACATTGTAAACTATCCCTTTCTGGATAGTAATATTCCAGTGGGACCTGCATATGGCGTATACATATCTCGCTTAGTAGTATTTACTAGATCCTGTGTTAGATGTGATGATTTTAATCAACGTCACAAAACATTGTTGCAGAAACTTATAAAACAGGGCTATTCCACCAAGCGCCTCCACTCAATGTTTCTCAAATTTGGCGATACATATCGCATGCTGATAGCAAAATACGAGCGTAGCGTGCAAGATCTATGGCGTTACGTTTCGTAACTTGTGTCTAATTCTGCTTAACCCGGGGCTAGGGGCCGTATGAACCCATGTACTTCAAGATCCTCATGGTACTCATATGAACAGTCACAATCAAAGCGTGACCGAGATACATCATTCTTTAGATGACGACTTTACAACGAATATTATGGATTAAGAATACTGATCAGCGATACGGATTTAATATTTTTGGAACATCATGATGTCTTGCCGGCATCATTGAAAACTGTTGACCGCTTCTCTCTTGCAGGAAACAAGCATATGTATATTATGATTGTCTTTTTGAATTTGGTGCTAATACTGTTATATGGAATATGGAATAGGTCTTTGGATTATGGACGCGGATATTCTCTAATGGACGACGGCTGGATTATGAATGACCGACTAGACGCTTGTAATGTACCCTTGTTGATTTTCTTTTAAACAAATTTCAGCCGCCAATGGGCGTCCGATGCCCTTTTTGAACCGTCTTGAATCACAGAACCCCACTGGTATCTTGACGAACTTTCACAGCATTTCGACCAAAACTTGCTATCACAGCGAGTAGTAGGGAAAGCGTAAATTTATTAGCAAAAATGATGGTCAACATTGATGGTCACTATGATATCACGGATGACGTCACTTTCGGTCACATGACTCCCGGGTCAAAGGGCGCTTCCGGGTCAAAGGTCACGTCTGGGTAAAATGTCACTTCCGGTCACGTGACGGCCCAGCAGGAGTGATCTGCCTCTAGAGAAGACCGTACGCTGCAGTTACTTCAATGTTAGTCCATTGGGGAACCCACTCATTGACATTTGTGGTATGGGGTGTGACACTTTGTTTTCTTTGTCTCCAGCTGTACAACACGCTGAAATGTTATCGGGCGCATGCGTAGTTAATGGGCAGATCGGGAGTAGACGTTTTGGGGTCGAGGTGGGTCAATTTTGATTCGAATGGAGGAGGTGGAGGGAATTCGGCTTAATGTCACACTCAACTTTGTTTCACTCATATGGTGACAGTCAGTTTGGTTGGTGGAGGAAGCCGGAGTACCCGGGGAGGACCACCGCCCTTCGGCAAGTAACTGACGAACTCACACATGGACCAGCTGGGCTCGAACCCGTGCCGGTTCAGCGGTGTGAGGGTAGCGGTCACCAGCGAAGCACCTTAGACCACTCGGCCACCGAGGGCCCGCTGATCCGAATGGATCGTGTCAGGTGTCATAGTGAAGCAATGGTGTGGGAGCATCCAACTGGATGGGTGGGTCGTAGAAATAAGGCTATGGTGCCCATGCGAAGACAGGGAATTGTGGGGAAAGGGCACTGGAATGGTCGTTTTGGGGTTGAGGTGGACCCATAGTGGTCCGAATGGGTCGAGTGAGGTATCACTTTGAAGCGCTTGTGGGGTAGCGTCCAACTGGACAGGTGTGGAGTAAAAGTAGCACAATGGTGCGCATGCGCGGACAGGGAATTGTGGGAAAAGGGCATTGGAATGGACGTTTTGGCGTCGAGGTGGGGCCATTGTGGGCGTACTGGGTCGTGGAGGGTATTCGTGTGAAGACCTCTCTCAGGCCGATCAAGTCATGGGTGGGTGCATGTAAAACTTTCCCTGGAAAATATCCGGAAAACGGAATTTACACCTGGTGAGTCGTAAAAATGGTAATGTTGTTGTTGTTGTTGTTGTTGAGATAATGTAGTCTCTCAATTTCAGGAAAGTTAAACTCAAGGGAAGTAATAAGATCATAAGAAAGGTACTAAGACCTTTGACCCCTGCGCACAATTTTTATCCGGTATTGTGAGCATGCCCAGGGTCAAAGGTCAGTTCCGGTCACATGACCACAAGCGGAAGTGACCTCACAGAGGTCATATGCAAATTATGAGGTCAACAGGTGACCAGATGCTCTTGCAGAATACCGGATAATAATGGTGTGTATGGGTCAAAGGTCACTTCCGTGCACAAACACACACACGCACGCGCGCACGGACGCACAAACACATGGCATCGGGAGTATTCTATTCTGTACAGCATGGGGTAAATGGAAGGATCACTGACATGAGGTGTATTTTACTGTGTACAGCATGGTATACATGAAAGAAGCACTGACACAGGGACCTATTTTACTGTGTACAGCATAGTATATACGAAAGGAGCACTGACATGGGGCGTATTTTACTGTGTACAGCATGGTATATATGAAAGGAGCTCTGCCACAGGCGCCTATTTTACTGTGTACAGCATGGTATATATGGAAGGAGCACTGACATGAGACGTATTTTAATGTGTTCAGCATGGTATAAATGGAAGGAGCACTGCCAGAGGGGACTATTTTACTGTGTACAGCATGGTATATACGATAGGAGCACTGGCATGGGGTGTATTTTACTGTTCACAGGATGGTATATATGCAAGGAGCATCGACATGGGGCGTATTTGACTGTGTACAGCATGGTATATATGGAAGGAGCACTGGCAGGAGACATATTTTGCTGTGTACAGCATGGTATATACGAAAGGAGCACTGACATGGGGCGTATTTTACTGTGTACAGCATGGTATATATGGAAGGAGCACTGGCATGAGACATATTTTACTGTGTACAGCATGGTATACATGGAAGGAGCACTGCCATGGGGCATATGTTACTGTGTACAGCATGGTATATATGGAAGGAGCACTGCCATGGGGCGTATGTTACTGTGTACAACATGGTATATATGGAAGGAGCACTGGCATGGGGCGTATGTTACTACAATCCCTCATCAGGACCTTATTGACCGTCTAAGTTCATTAATAGTATCTGTGTTCAAGAAAACTGATCGTAGATATATTAATGTCGGAAGCCATAAAGCATTCTTTAGCTCGACTACATACAAGAGATATCATTCATGGATGTTTCTTTGTTTATAGAGTTGCTTGAATTTCTCATTAAAAATATCTATGTGAAATTTGGCAACACAATATATCAGCAGCATATAGGTATTCCAATGGGTACTAATTGTGCACCCCTGTTGGCTGACCTGTATCTGTTCTCTTATGAATATGACTATATGCAGGCGCTTTCAAAAACCGATCCATTCAAAGCCCGTTCCTTCTCATTCACCAAACGCTATATAGACGATCTTCTCGTTGTGGATAATCGCTATATAAATGACGCAGTGAAGGATATATATCCACCTTCACTGGATTTGAAGGAAACTACAGATAGCCCTACAGGCACATCTTATTTAGATCTCTATCTCTATAAAAATGAAGCGGGCATTCTCTCTCGTCGACTTTATGACAAAAGAGATGATTACAATTTCGACATCGTAAACTATCCCTTTCTGGATAGTAATATTCCAGTGGGACCTGCATATGGCGTATACATATCTCGCTTAGTAGCATTTGCTAGATCCTGTGTTAAATGTGATGATTTTAATCAACGTCACAAAACATTGTTGCAGAAACTTATAAAACAGGGCTATTCCACCAAGCGCCTCCACTCAAAGTTTCTCAAATTTGGCGATACATATCCCATGCTGATAGCAAAATACGAACGTAGCGTGCAAGATCTATGGCGCTACGTTTCGTAACTTGTGTCTAATTCCGCTTAACCCGGGCTAGGGGCCGTATGAACCCATGTACTTCAAGATCCTCATGGTACTCATATGAACAGTCACAATCAAAGCGTGACTGACTGAGATACATCTTTTTTAGATGACGACTCTATAACGAATATTATGGATTAAGAATACTGATCAGCGATACGGATTTGATATTTTTGGAACATCATGATGTCTTGCCGGCATCATTGAAAACTGTTGACCGCTTCTCTCTTGCAGGAAACAAGCCTATGTTTATGTATACTATGATTGTCTTTTTGAATTTGGTGCTAATACTGTTATGTGGAAAATGGAATAGGTCTTTGGATTATCGACGCGGATATTCTCTAATGGACGACGGCTGGATTATGAATGACGGACTAGACGCTTGTAACTGTATACATCATGGTATATATTAAAGGAGCAATGGCGTGGGGCGTTTTTACTGTGTTCAGCATGGTATATATGGAAGAAGAACTGGTACTGGGCGTTTATTACTGTGTTCAGCATGGTATATATGGAAGAAGAACTGATATGGGGCGTATTTTACTGTGTGCCGCTTGGTATATATGGAAGGAGCATTGATATGGGACGTATTTTACTGTGTACAGCATGGTATATATGGAAGGGCCATTGGCATGAGGCATATTTTACTGTGTACAGCAAAGTATATGTGGAAGGAGTGCTGACATGGAGCGTATTTTACTGTGTATAGCATGCTATATATGGAAGAAGCACTGGCGTGTGGCGTATTTTACTGCGTACAGAAGGGTATATCTGGAAGGAGCACCGGCATGCGCACGAACATGCGCAGAGTACATGTGCATGGGTAGACCCCGATTTGATGGATGTCCACAGCATCTGTGACGTCATATGGACAAGGAAACTTGTATATTGACAGGTTACCTGTACGTGGACAACGCAAATGTGCAGGAACATATATGCGCATAGTACATGTACGTGTGCATGAACAGAGTACATGAATATGAACATGTGCAAGGCACAAGTACGTGGACATGGATGCACAGTGCATGTATATGGACATGCGCAGAGTACATGTATATTGACGTGTGTAGAGAGCATGCACATGAACAGGTTACACGTAAAGCTAACATTTATTTCTTAAATACGGGGAAGATATTGTCTAATACAGGACAGATATGGTATAATACAGGACAGATATGGTATAATAAAGCACATATTTGGTATTATACTGGACATATGGTAAAATACAGGACTGATATGGTATAATACAGCACAGATATGGTTTAATACAGGACAGAATTGGTATAATACAGAACATATGTTGTATATTACAGGACATATATGTTACAATATAGGACAGATATGGTATAATACAGCGCAGATATGGTATAATACAGGACAGATGGGGTATAATACACGACAGATATTGTATAATACAGCACGGATATGGTATAATACAGGACAGATATTGTATAATACAGGACAGATACTGTATAATACAGCACAGATATGGTATAATACAGGACAGATATTGCATAATACATGACAAATATTGTAAACACAGGACAGATATGGTATAATACAGCACAGATATGGTATAATGTGGGACAGATATTGTATAATAGAGGGCAAATATTGTAAAATACAGAACATATATCATACAATACAGGACAGATATGGTATAATACAGCACAGATTTGGTAAAATACAGGACAGATACTGTTAATACAGCACAGATTTGGTATAAAACAGAACATATATTGTGTAATACAGGACATACATGGCACAATTCAGGGCAGATATTGTATAACACAGGACAGATATGGTATAATACGGGACAGATATTGTATAATACATGACAAATATTGTAAACACAGGACAGATATGGTATAATACAGGAGAGATATGGTATAATACAGGACAGATATGGTATAATAGAGGATATATTGTATAATACAGGACATATGGTTCAATACAAGACAGATATGGTATAATACAGCACAGATTTGGTATAATACAGGACAGATACTGTATAATACAGCACAGATTTGGTATAATACAGAACATATATCGTATAATACAGGACATAAGTAGTAGGTAGCCGTGATTTCGACTTACGTTTTCCAGGGAGGTAACTCGTGGTTCCCCTTTTTCCGCCAGGGTCGCTTTTGTAGGTATGACGTCACTTCCGGTCTGGGTGAATGGAACGTGACCTGGGAACATGACAGGATATGTACTGACCTGTCTGTGGGTTTTTTCCACAATGTCGTTCACCTCCGTGTCTTTTCGGGTATGTCCGTGGTGCCGTTTTTCCACAATGTCGTTTATCTTCGTGTTCCTTGGGTGATCTCCGTGTGTCTTCGGTCAGGTCCGTGTCTCCTCGGTGAGGTCACCGTGTTTCTTCTGGGTGATCTCCGAGTCTCTTCGGTCAGGTCCGTATGCAAGTGGGGTTTTTCCCACAATGTCGTTCACTCCCACGAAAAGACACGGAGGCGCCCGAAGATGTCACGGAGGCGCCCGAAGAGTCACGGAGGTGGGCGAAGAGTCACGGAGGCGCCCGAAGAATCAAGGAGGCGCCCGAAGAGTCACGGAGGTCACCGAAGACACACGACGGTCACGAAAAAACGTATAAAAGTGAGAATTTTTAGGGGATTGCTGCATTCATTGGCCTGCATCACCAACCTGCCTCACCAGCCTACCTGACCAGTCTGAGCCTCACCGCAGCATGAGACGTGGAGAAGATTTTCCAGGGGACCCAGGAGCGCCTCGGGCCGATGCCTTGCCCGAAGACGAGCGTGTGAGTGAGATTTATCGACGTCACTGGATGTCACGAAAAAACGTATAAAAGTGAGAATTTTTAGGGGATTGCTGCATTCATTGGCCTGCATCACCAACCTGCCTCACCAGCCTACCTGACCAGTCTGAGCCTCACCGCAGCATGAGACGTGGAGAAGATTTTCCAGGGGACCCAGGAGCGCCTCGGGCCGATGCCTTGCCCGAAGACGAGCGTGTGAGTGAGATTTATCGACGTCACTGGACCACCATACGCCATTGTTTTCACCGTCACCGTCGTCTATTGGACTTGTATAACTTTCGACAGCAGGACCTCACGTATCACTTTCACAGACCAGGTGACAGCTTTCAAGTTGAATATTACATTCGGCTACATCTTACGGCACAAAGAGACGGACCAGTTGCGGTATTTTTATCCCAGCAATAATACCTATGTGTTTGATCAACCCTTCACGGTGACGGATTCAATTTCTCTGGAGCCACTCATCGACCAACTGACTACGTTGGACCCGTTGGAATGGGCCCGGTTGCAACGGCCCAATACCAAATGGGCTGTAGAAATGGTGACGAACGTCACATTTTTCGTCACGAAAATGACAGATAATCCTATCGGTGCTCCTGTCATTCTTCCACCTTGGCTGCTTCATCGAAAAGGATTGTATGCGTTAACGGGAGGCATACGGGGTCCCTACAAAGACCGGAAATGTCTGTTTCGGTGTTTGGCCGTACATGTGGACGAGTATAATCCCCTGGCTTGTGAGAAAGTGGCCAATAGCTATTGGAGACAGTAGTTACAGGAGCAAGACCTGGATGAGCGGCAGTTCCGGGGAGTCCCCTTTAAGTATTTGGATGTCGTGGAAACTCTGTACAACATCAATATCTTTGTATACCGATTACGATGCGATGATGACATATTTGTGGCTGAATTGGTTCATCGCTCAACAGAACGGTATGCTTCTACGATGAAAGTCAATGTCTTCCACGACGGCGGGGTGAGTCATTATTCCCTCATCTACAATATGAGCTTGTACGCCCAGTCCTACAGTTGTGCCCAATGTCATCGGGTGTTCAAACAGTCTGGGCACCTACATCAGCACGAGAAGATTTGTAGCCATACTGTGAAACGAAAATTTCCTGGTGGCGTGTACCATAATACGCCTACTATTTTCGAGGAGCTGGCCGATGAGGGTCTTGTCATACCGGAAGAGGACCGTTATTTTCCCTACCTGGCGTGTTACGATTTCGAAGCCCTGTTGGAGCCCATGGACATGTTCTCAGCGAAAACGCAGTAGACGCAGCGCCATATTCCTCTGAGTGTGAGCATTTCCACCAACGTACCCGGCTATGACGCTGCGCCCGTCTGTTTCGTGTCGTCGGGGGACTCCCAAGAGTTGATTACCCGCATGATGGGTTATTAGAGGAAGTCAGTGCGGCCAGTACGGAATTGTTGGTGTCCAAGTTCCAGGACGTACTGGACCAACTGGACGACCGGATTCCTATACCAGGTGTATCGTTCAGCGACGATGAAGAGTCAGAGTCAGAGTCGGAGTCGGACACCCAGGAGCCGGAACCCGTTCAGTCGCAGGATGTACCTTTACCTAAGTCGTGTGCGGAGAAATTGAAAGCCCGCTTCCTACAATACCTAGGCCAGTTACCTGTGCTCGGCTTCAACTCGGGGCGATACGATCTCAACATGGTGAAGGAATTTCTCTACCCTTCCTTGGCCCAGGCTAATACCATCAAGTCCGTCATCAAGAAGATTAATAATCATATGGCCCTCACTACCACGTCACTCCATTTCCTGGATGTACGGAACTACTTAGCTCCAAATTATAGCTATGATCAGTGGGTGAAGGCGTATGACTGTGCACAAACCAAAGGGAGGTTCCCTTACACGTATATATCGACGCTCGACCGCTTGGAGGAAGCACAGTTGCCACCCCGGGACGCGTTCTTTGACGATTTGAAGCAAGTGGAATGTTCGGAAGACACGTACCGGGAACTACAGCAGGTATGGAACGACCAACATATGCAGACCTTGCGAGATTTCCAGATATGGTATAATAACTTAGATGTAGTCCCTTTCCTCGAAGCGGCCGTGGGTGGGCCCAGTCTTATTTTTCACCGCTACCACGAGAAGGACGGTGGGAAATCCTGTGCCAAAATCATCGGATTCGATGCCAATGCCCTGTACCTGTGGTCTCTTGCCCAGCCCATGCCCAGCGGTCATTATACGCGATGGTTGGCGGAAGGTCAACATTTCACACCGCAACACTCCCCCTACAAACATCTCGCCGACCAGTGGTTGGACTGGGAAGCCTATCGACGGGGAATTTCTATACGCCATCAGACCAACGCCACAGAGAAGCGGATAGGAGATGGTTGACTCCCCGTCGATGGGTTTGCCCTTGTGGGTAGAACACCGACCGTATTCCAGTTTTATGGCTGCTATTGGCACGGCCACGAATGCCATTTCAGCGCTGGACGCTTTAACCAACGACGTGGGAAATCGGCGGAAGAATTACGGGAAGAAGTCCAGGAGAACGGAGATTACATCAAAGAGAGGGGATACCACCTCATCGAAATGTGGGAGTGTGAATTTCACACCATGTGCCAGGCCCTCCCACATTTACGCCGTTTCCTTAAAGCGCGCGAGTACGCTCGCAGTCGTCGGCGACTCCTGAGTCTGCGACAGATGTTCGACGCCATTCGTTCCGGAGACCTCTACGGCTTTGTGGAATGCGACCTGCATGTTCCCGACACTCTCAAGCCACTCTTCGCCCAGTGCCCACTTATTTTCAAGAACACACTGGTGGGTCGGGATGACATTGGAGACACCATGGGTGCCTATGCTGAGCAACACGAGTGTTTGCCTCGACCTCGACGGATGTTGATTGACAGTATGTGGGCAGAGAAAATCTTGCTGGGCACTCCGCTACTACAGTGGTACATCAGCCACGGCCTGGAAGTCACGCGCGTGTACCAAGTCTTACAGTACGTACCCAACGCCTGTTTTGCGGGGAATGCCGACATCGTGACGTCTGCCCGTCGTCAAGGCGATCAAGATCCGAGTAAGGCCATCATCGGTGAATCGTGGAAGCTCACGGGCAATGGCTATTATGGCAAAACGGTCACTAACCAAGATAAGCACATGAACGTGAACATCTGTACCACCCCACAGGCCCGCAAAAAGGTGAATTCCCCTCTGTTTCGGTCCGTGGAGGTCATCGATGACGACACGTATGAAATCACTTTAGCCGAAAAGACTATCCGTTCCAACCTGCCCCTCCAGATTGGATGTATGGTATACCAGGTGGCTAAGCTGAGGATGCTCCAGTTTTTGTATGATTTCATGTGTGTGTATTTTAATCCATCAGACTGGCAACTCATGGAGATGGATACAGACTCTGCTTACATGGCCGTGTCAAATGCGGATTGGGAGTTCCTGGTCAAACCCGAGTTACGTGCACAGTATGAGGCGGAACGGGACCAGTGGCTACCTCGACGTGATCATTACCAGTACGACAAGCGGACGCCGGGCCTCTTCAAGTTGGAGTGGAGTGGCGATGCCATGATTGCTCTCTCCTCGAAGACGTATTACTGTTACGGTGGAGACCAAAATAAGTTTAGCTACAAAGGGGTGAACCGGCGCGATCCGACCATCGACAAAGCCTTGTACCTGAACGTGCTGCAAAGCCAGGCCAGTGCAAGTGGCACTAACAGAGGATTTCGGGTCGTGGATCACCAGATGCGGACGTACATCCAGAAACGAGATGCCTTCACCTTCTTCTACCCCAAGCGGAAAGTCCTTCCCGATGGCATCAGTACCACTTACCTGAACTTTTGATATACTTTTCATGATACGAGTTAAAACTATAACTGTAAAAAAGTCAGAAGGGTCGCCAGTCTTAAGTGCAGGGCGTGGGTTCGAATCCCACGCTCTCACAGTTTTTACACACCGCCTGTATTCTTTTGTATATATTCTATACATTCTTGTTCACTTGAATAAAAAAAGTCAAAAACATCGCTTGTGTTTTTTCATGATTTTTTTTATTGAACATCAATGAACGTCAGAACAACAACGTCATAACAAAAACAATGAGAACACACACAATGAATCAATTAAGACAACCAGAGAAATGGGGCATGCACATTAAAACGAGAGGCAGTCCAGTCGTATACGAGTACATCACGGTCTTCGGCTTGAGAATAATCATCAAACATTTGTATGATCGTTTGCATAGAATGTCCTCTACTCCGGTGAGTGAGATAAAACACACAGTACTGTCCGCATACACTACTCAAGGGTCCTTGTAATCTTTTAGTATTCCAACGCCACACTGTAGTAGATACGTCCATGAACTTCACCAAATCGGGATGCAGGGGTGCAAGTCCGTAGGAATCAAAGTATTCGCCATGGCCCAGGGTGTCCACGTACACAGCCACCCAATGTTCACCGGGTCGAGTACGAGGGTCTGTATTCAGGATGTAGGCTGCTGGGGTGGTTGGGGTGGTGGGAAACACATTGCGTGGAAACACACCTCGAAAGGGTACCCGAGGATCTCGCTGGAGTATGGCCATCAGCTGCTCTGTATCCATGACTCTAGCTGGCGTAGTCACACAGGACGTTTCTTTGCTGATCCACGGTGATGACGTTATCAAACTCGGCGTAGCAAATCACGTTAATGGTATGGAGTAGAGGGACGGAGAAACGCAGTTCCAACCGTAAGTTTCCTTTCTTGAGCAAGGTCAGTTGATGATCGTGTTCCACGGTTGGGGTGAGGTCGAAGACGAACAAAGTGTACCCACGGCTAAAGTCTCGTCGAGTGATGGTATTTCCTTCGTCCTGATTGTTTTGTCCTGTGGCTGTAAACAGGTTCAGGTAGCTCCGCACATAGTGATGGTTACCAAAATCCGGTTGTAACGGACGGGCTGGAATTTGATGGCCGGCCACGTGCAGTGCCAAAAAGTTGAGGTTGAAATGTTGAAAGTGGAACGGATTCTCACTCCACTGTCTATTGAAACTGGTGTTGGTCACACACGCCAGGGTAAGACGTTTAGGGAGATCCCCTAGAAATAAATTTCCACGATTGGCCATCATCGTACCTGCTGGCACAGAGAACACCTTGGTCTTTACGCGCCGGATGGGGTACAGGGCTGTTTTTTTCGATAAGGCTTCAATGTGACTCACCAACATGCCCTGTTGAAAATCCACCGTACGGACAAACAGGGCTGCATCTTCTATGATGATCTTGTAATTGGGGGCATCTCCATTGGACATCAAGGCGAAAGTGGGTGGGGAACGGATCAACTTGATCTTGATGGATACACCGTTCATCATGTAGCGGTCTTGCAGGAACAGATCGGCGTGCAGTCGTCCCATCATATCGACGGACGTGCTACGGGTTGTAAACTGCCTGCAATGGCCGAACCCATTATTGGCAACGGTGACGGCATCCATGGCTCCGGGCGTATCGCTGTAGTACAGCGAGGCTTGCAAGTGAGTTTTTATGGCATCTTCTCCGTACGACAACAGCGTCTCGATGTAGGCTCGGTACGGGTACGTATTGGTGGACGTACTGATGAGTTTATCGTTCAGACTGATATCCACCTGTTGGAACAAGGAGTGCAGCCAAAGATTCACCGGGCCTACCACCGCATCGTTCGCGATGGGCGTCCCGTCGTTGTCCACTATTTTGGCTTTCACGTACAAGTACGTGTGGGCTAAATCCAGGTAGGCCGTATCTTTGTTTTCAATGGTAAATTCCAGAGGTCCCGTGCCCGTCAGGCTAGCCAGGGGGCGATGTTCTACCCAACGTCCTTCGGCGACACTGGTCTATGTGGGTGGAATAGTCCACACATCCAATTCACTGTTGGTAGGCGGACACGACTCGGAGTGAATGAATGCCATTATGCGAAGATGTCTCTCTTACCCTTCTTCTTCCGGGGTGTGCGTCGTCGGTGTGTCGGTCGTCGAATGACTCTTCCCTGTGCCCGTGGTTGTCTTTAAAGGGCTTTGGCGATCAAGACGCTGCCTGCTTCTTGGGCCCGTCGTTTCAAGGCTTGTCGGGGTGCCGTTCCTCTCAAGACATCACCGGCCACTCGCAGTCCACTGCGTACCGCTTGTTTACCCACCGCTTTTACTCCCCGTGTCACCAAAGGCAAGAACGTTTTGACGATGCTGCCCAGTATGTTACCCAACCCGTGACCACGTTGCATACGTGCACCGCTAAAGATGGGCAAGCTACCTCCCGTTTGTTTCTTGTAGTGGTCGGCATAGCTGGCCGTATGGCACTGGTAAGGCACGTCCATTATACGAAGTGAGGAGAACGTGCTTGTCGGAAATGAAGTGTCAGCACCACTTTCCCTCGTTCGAATGCGACCGGGCGTCCCGTGTCATCTCTTATATCCACCGTGATCGTGTTGATATCGGTGTGTCGTACGGGCAGGTAGAGTATGTGGTTGAAACTCTGGGTGACTTGATCGCCATACTTCTTTTTAATGGGCACCACCCGTAACAGAGGTGTGTTCACATCGCCCACAATATGGCTGTCCACCGCGTCCGAGTAGACGTAAAGTCCGTACATACCCACTTTCATATCCATCACAACATCGCCTGTGTCGATGGTGGGACCCGTGTAGATGCTGTAAGGGAGACCTAGCATTTGCTGTAGCCTAGGACTGAGTTCCACACTCACGTTGGGGCTGAGCAGGATACAGGCCTTGTCGTTGTGTGCGTTGTAATCGAAGATCACGTGAGTCTTGAAGGGATAGGATTTGACGGGTCTTGAACTATTCGTCACCACCCGTAGAGACTTATAATTCAACATTGTGGTCAGACCCTCTATGAACGCATTGGGGGTATCGTATTGGCCTTTGGGTAGAGTCAGTCGGTTTACTTTGCCTTCGTAGGTCACTTCGTACCATACTTCTTTGCCTCGCACGTTGTACCACGAGTTAGGGTATTGAATATCCACCAGTCCACATTGCCACCGTCCAGGTAAATGCAACGGTTGCCATAATTGGGTCACGTACTTGGCCAAGGTGTTGTCAGGAAACACATCGAGCGAACTGTTACTGGGCAACGTGAGGTAAAACATGACGACTGAACTTTCTTGCTTCTGCACCTGGGTTTACTAGGGCTCCCAGGCCTTGGGCGGATGATCTCGGCGTCGTGATCGTCGCGGTGACTTGCTATGTATCAAAGCTCTCGAGCGCTGGAGCGTCTTTACCGGGGATGGTGTTTTAAAGGGGGGAAAAGAAGGTGCCCGTCGTTGTGGTGTTTTGAGGGGTCACTCCGGTTCCCAAGAAGAGGGTGGTGTTGGTGGTGGTGATCTACTCGGCGATTGCTGGGTCCGCTGCATCCACCGCCAACGGTTAGGATTCCCCACCAATTCTTGAGGGACGTGTGTGTCTTTCAACCCCTGAGCAAAGGCTTCCCAGCCCGGTGGATTAGAGTGTTTGCGAGAGCGCACCGTATCGTTGATCAAATCGGTGATATGAGACCCCAGCACCACTCGGTTTCGAATAAGCGGTTCCCCCTGATCGCACCAACCCATATCGGTATTCTGTCTCACCCGGTCCAACAATAAACGAGCCTTGGTCTTGAATGCCTGGCCACTGGCCAACACTTCATCTTCCAGATGAGGTGATGATGGCGGTGTGGGTGCTGGCGCTGCTGGTGGTGTACTACCCCTATATTGATCCATAAACGTCTTGTACCGGTTCAGCGTCTGATGGTAGAGTTGAATTTTCTCGTGATCGGGTAGTCGACGTTGGAGTATACTATTCATCTCTTCGTCGAGAGACTGGAGTTATTGCACCGTGACAGGCACGGGATAGGGTGATTGCAAACTCTGTAACAGCCGAGGTTCCACCAGCATCATTTTTTTTCGTATGTTCCATGACGTTGGCAAGATGGATCCTACTAACGGTCCCAGTACGGAAGCGGCTAAAGGTGCGAGGAGTGCCCCGAGAAATCCACCTCGCTGTAACACCTGTTTCTTTTTCTTTAAACTTCCCGTATTCTTCACCAGCGTTCGGAAACCCGTCTTGTGCCGTTGCAATTTCCCTTTCTGCAGGGGACTGAGAGGAACATTCCCTTTTAACACATTATGAGCCACTTCACACAAACATCGTACCAATCCCGCGTCCGCGCCGCGCACCAGGGCCCGGGCCACCTCTGATGGCGCGCTGCGAAATACGCGGAGCGCCGGCGCGTGCTTCCGTATCCGTGCAGACATGATGAGGAAGTGAATGCTAGAGGGGTTGTGTCTTCTTCTTTTATTTGGGCGTGCACACCGTCTGGAACTCTCCGGGAAAAATGTGGGTGCGCAATCGAAGTGCCGAGGGTGTCCCTTGTTTCAAGTCGATGGCTCAATGGCCGTGGCTGGGACCTGTTGTCCGTCCACATGCAGGGTCACACAATTGATGCCGAAATGTTTAAAGTCAAACGGATTCTCTGGGTAGGCTCCGCTGAAACTGGTATTTTTCACACAGGGTAGTTCCCCCAGGAACAGGTTTTCTTTGTTGGCGCTCATATTTCCAGCAGGCACGGAGAACACTTTGGTTTGCACACGCCAAATAGGGTACTGGGCTGGTTTTGTTTCCAAGGCTTTGAGGTGTCCCAATTGAACGGCTGGATTCGGTTTCACTTTTCGGACATACAGGACTGCGTCTTGGATGACGATTTTATAGTCGGCTGCATGCCCCTCTACGTCATTGGCCATCAAGGCGAAGGTCGGAGGCGCCCGTATTAGTCGGATTTTGATGAGGATCTTGTTCAAGACTACCAGGAGGCCACCCCCGCGCCGTTCGCGGTGAAAGTCTTCCGTTTGTTATATCCCGCTTTGCCCACCGTGTCGATGTGCGCGGCTGTGTCTTGGTAGAATAAAGCGGCTGTCAGCTGAGATTTTTAGCCTCTCGTCCACACGATAACAGCGTCTCGATGTAGGCTCGATAGGGGTACGTGTTGGTCGAGTCACTGATGAATTTGTCGCTGAGAAAAATATCCACCTGTTGAAACATAGAGTGCAGCCAGAGATTCGTCGGGCCCACCGTTGCAGCTTGGACGATCTTGGCTTTCACATACAAGTACGTATGGGCTAAATCCACATAGGCCATATCCGCATTACTGATGGTGAACTCGATGGGCCGTTTCGTTGATGCTGGAGAGCGGGAGATGTTCCACCCATAATCCTTGTTCGGCACTGGTCTGTCTAGGCGGGACGGTCCACAAATCAAATTCACTGTTGGTGGAGGGGCAGGACTCTGCGTGGATTGAGGGCATGTTTTAAGAAAAGATATCCTGGGTCTTCGATGTGCGTCGTCGCTGGGTCGGTCGTTGACTGGTGCGTGGTGGAGGTGGTGCAGGTCTTTTATTCCCTACGGTACGTTGTGCTTTGGCGACCAAGACGCCTCCCGCTTCTTTGGCCCACCGTTTCAAGGCTTCTTTGGGTGCCGTACCGCCCAAGACATCACCGGCGACGTACAGTCCACTGCGTACCGCTTGTTTACCGATTGCTTTCATCCCAACCGTAACCAAGGGTAATAACGTTTTGACGATGCTCCCGAGTCTGTTCCCCAGCCCATGTCCTCGTTTCATGCGTGCACCGCTAAAGACCAGGAGGCCACCCCCGGCCTATTGGGCATAATAGTCCATATAGCTGCGTGCATCGCACTCGTAAGGTACTTTCATTATACAAAGTGGGGATAACGTGCTTGTCGAAAACGAAGTGTCAGCACCACTTTCCCTCGTTGGAATGCGACCGGTCGTCCCGTGTCATCTCTTATATCCACCGTGATAGTGTTGATGTCGGTTTGTCGTACGGGTAGGTAGAGTATGTGGGTGAAACTGTGGGTGACTTGATCTCCATACGTCTTTTTAATGGGGACCACCCGTAACAGATTTGTGTTGATATCGCCCACGATGTGGTTGTCGACCACGTCCGAGTAGACGTAGAGTCCGTACATACCCGACTTCATATCCATCGGGATCTGGCCATGGTCCTCGGCTGGACCCGCGTAGGTCGGGTGAGCGAGACCCCGCATTTACTGTAGGATAGGACTCAGTACGACACTCACGTTGGCGGTGAGAATGATCTGCGCCTTGTCGTTGTGTGCGTTGTAATCGAAGTCTACATGATTCTTGAAGGGAAAGGTTTTTATGGGTTTTGAAGTATTCGTGACTTCCCGTAGAGCCTTATAATGCAACAGTCTTGTCAGCCCCTGCATGAACTCCTTGGGGTTATCGTATTGGCCTTCGAGGAAGGTGAGTCGGGTGTTTTTTCCTTCGTACGTCACCTCGTACCATACTTCATTGGCTCGCACGTTGTACCACGAGTAAGGGTATTGGATATCCACGAGTCCGCATTCCCATCGTCCAGGTAAATGCAACGGTTGCGGTAACTGGGTCACGTACTTGGTCAAGGTGTTGTCAGGAAACACATCGAGCGAACTGTTACTGGGTAGGGTGAGGTAAAACATGGCGACTGAGCTGTCCTTATGTTGCTGTTGGCTATAATAGGTGTTCCAAGCCTTGGACGGTTGTGTCCGGCGTCGTGTTCGTAGCGGTGACTTGCTACGTGTCATAGATCTTGATGGACGTAGTTTCAGGGGTTGCGTGGTAAAAGGGGTGAAAAAGTAGGTGTCCGTCGTTGTGGTGTTTTGGGGCTTGACTCCGGTTCTCACTCGGCTTCCCAAGAAGGTAGTGAGCCACTCGGCGATTGCTGGGTCCGCTGCATCCAGGCCCAGCGCTGGGGGTTCCCCACCAACTCCTGTGGTACATGCATGTCTTTCAAGCCTTGAGCAAAAACCTCCCATCCTCGAGGATCCGGATGCGACCTGCGTTGACGCATCAGGTCATTCACTAAATCTGTCATGTGGGTATCGGAAACCACCTGATTCTGTACCAGTAGTTCATCTTTATCATTCCAAGTCATGTTAGGATTCTGTTTCATCCGTTGTAATACCAGGCCAGCTTGTTTCTTGAACGATGCAGGTACACTCTTCAGCACTTCGTCTTCGACCCACTGTGGGGCTGTGGGTGGTGCCCCTGGCAATGGCGACTGCTGGAGCGGTGCTGAGGTCGGCGGTGTGTCACGTAGTGGTGGTGGTGGTGGTGGTGCTGGGGTAGAGAGGGTTTGTATTGGTCCATGAACGCCATGTACCGTTGAAGCGTCTCATTGTACCGTTGTACTTTCTCATTGTCAACACCCCGGTCTTTGTAAGATCTGTTGCTTCTCTTCGTCGGCGGTGTTTATGGTCTTCACCGTAGGTGGGACAGGGTGGGGCGATTGGAGGTTTTGAAGGAGCCGTGGATCGACGATGACCATTTCTTTCGTGTGGTTCATTGTCGGCCGAAGAGTCCACCCAATACTGGACCCAATACGGAAGCGGCCAACGGTGCTAAGATGGCCCCGAGAAGGCCGCCTTTCTGTAACACCTTTTTCTTTTGTGTTTGAGAGACTCGCTTCTGGACTAGGGTTCGGAGACTTGTCTTATGCTTGGCCAACTTGGTCTTCTGAGCCGGAGTCAGTGGTAAGTTGCCTTTTAACAGGTTGTACCCGATCCCGCACAGACAGCGTACAAGGTCAGGGTCCGGGCCGCGTACAATGATTCGGACCAACTCGGGCGGGGCCGTCTTCAATACACGGAGCGTCGGGGCGTGCTTCCGTACTCGCGCAGACATCATGTACAACTAATGCTAGAACCCACAACTCTGCCCTTTTTATCTACCTACCTCCTGAATATTGAACAGAGACAAAGTCAACCATGATGTGGTATTAATTCTTTTATTATCCCCATCATCAAACGCACACCCCAGCTGGGGGCCGCTGTGGGTTTGTTTACATTATTGTTGCATGTACACGTGGTGGGTCTCTCCGGGAAAGATTCCGGTCCGTAGTCGAAGGTGAACGGGGGTGGCTTGCTTGAGGTCGAAGAGCATATACCCGTGCTGTGGGGTTGTCGCATCTTTAAAGGCTTCCAACGCAAACGGTGTGCGGCCAGGATACATCTGTCTCGCCAGGTGCAGCAGTTGAGTGGTATCTCTCGGGTTTTTGAAGACCACCAGGTAGTGGGCATTTAAGCTGATGTTCCGATGTTCTTTGTTTTTACTGAACAGATTCTGCACAATTGTAGATGATGCTGAGCCGTCGATGATGGCTGCCTTTGGTAAAGAGTTGGGTGACCCGCGCATCCGTCTCCGCCATGAGATCATCCAGAACCACCAAGGTGTCCGGTTCCAAATCGGCCAGGTTGGGTAGGCCTTCCACGAACGTGATGTGGGGCATTGCTGCACACGCTGCCTGCCATTCTCCGTAACACCACACGACTCGGGCAGTGGGTGGGGTGATTATGCTGTCGGTGTGGTGAAGAAACTTCCTGATGAATTGCCTTTTGCCGGAGCCCGTCGGTCCTGCGATGACGCAAGTGAAGGGATGTTGCCACCGAGGGTCCATGGTTGGAGGTGTATCCGCTGTCGTGGTAACCCGCTCTTGTAAATTTGGTACGAGTGAACTGGGGTGGTGGTGGGTAAAACAACAACGTCGGTGGCCGTTGTCGACGGGCGTTGACTGTGATTGATGAAATCCGGCGGGATTTGAGACGTAGTGGGTGTACTTGGTGTAAAGCTCGATGTGGACTGTATACTTGGTGTGGAGCTCGATATGGCTTGTAGACGTGGTGTGGTGGTGATGAATGGGCTCGTTTCGATCACGGGGTTGACTGGTGTAGAGAAGGTCTGTAGACTGGTTTGACTGCCACTCACAGCTGGAGGTCTAGGTTGGTTAAGTAGAGTGCTGAGATAGGCTACGTCGTAAAACACGCCTCCGTACAACACACTCAGTAGGGTTAGCAATATCACCACAAAGCCCACTTGCGCTTTGCGCGTTTTGGGAGACGCTGTGTTCAGAGGCAGCTGCTGTTTGTCCATAGCACCGTGGTCGAACGTGGAATGAAGGATGACGGTAGTGGTGTCTGGCTTTATAGTCGTTTCATCTGGTTGGCCGCGACCCAGGAATTGAAGTAACTGGGCCAGCCTTGCCATTTGACTAAATGAAGCAGTTTGCCACGTCGATGTTCCGTTTTCAAAATCTGCTCCATCGTGTAGTAGTCTTGCTGTGGTTTTGCGACAGGCTGAATTCCGTCTCGTAAAACGCCCCTAGCAACGGTTCCCCTTGAAGATCTTCCAGTTCATATATTTGCTGCTGTCGGGGTAGGCGCCGTTTAATCAAGAGGTGCTCATCGCTCCAGTTGGGCAAGTAACTTTTCTCAAATTGACCTTTGAATTTACTGATCCGTACAGGATCCCCGACCTTGAACACCTCCTTCGCGTTCGCTGCGATTGCTTCACCTTGGGCTTCATTGTGTTGGGTAACGGTAACGGAGGCTCTCTCTATACTCCGGGGATAGGCTCGATTCTAACCACTCGCAAGTTTCGGGAGAACATCAATGTACCGCCTTGTATTCTTACAGGTGAAATATTTATACATGCGGCCTTTGAATGTTCTGTTGAACCTTTTCACAACGGAAGCCTTGGTCTCGTTGTACGTATGGAAGAAAAACACCTTCTGGGCTTTCAGAAACTGTTGGAACGGTCTGTTGAGGAATTCCATGCCTTCGTCGGTTTGCAAATACAAGGGTTTGCGCCCGGTCTTGAACATGTCCTTGAACGCCGCTACGAGACCCACGCATACATCGACAGGATATCGATGCACGTCAAGATATACCGATTCCCATCGTTGTCTTTGGCAAAGGCGCTCATATCGATCAAATCCGCTTGCCACTGGGCATCTATTCCTCCCACGATGACCCGGTTCCGTAGAAAATGGCGACGGACAGATCGATGTAAGTTATAGGTATCTTGTTTTCTTAACCAATCTCGGACTTGGGCAGCGTAACGGTGTAGCGTAACCGTATTCGATACGGTCTCAGCGCGCGACCAGCACACATCTCCACGGTCTTCAACGATGGTGACTTAATCTTCATAGATGTGTAACCCCACCCAGGGTGTAAGGGGAAGGATGGCTCGTAGGACTGATGACATGGTTGACCCAATGACGAACGGTGAATGACACACACTCTGACTGTCTCTCGTATTTATGGTCAGGTCCCTCGGTGACATGGTTGACCCAATGACGAACACTGAATGACGCACACTGTGACTGACCGTCGTACATATCGGTTGCACATAAGCGCATCTGTGGAGGCTCTGAAAAGCCGTTCTTTTTCTGCCGTTGTCATTGCCACAGCGTCAGGGTCATTAGGGCAAAGACCATTACTAGGTCAACGAGCCGTCGCTGGTTCCGGCGTGAGCGGTCGTGGTCCATAGTCCGGGCATCAAGGATGGCTGTCATAGTCCAGTAGTGGTGAGTCATAGCACAACTCTCCATCGAGTGCACTCTGTCGAGGATCGCTTCTGTGAACTCTTTCAGGATCTGGCGTCGCCCCTCGTTGTCGCCGCCACCTGCAAAGATAGACCGAACCACTGCTCGGTACCCCGTGAGTGAATTGACCACGGTCGCATGATGTAAAATGCGAGTCGCATAGGGATGGGTGTCCGCCATGGCTCTGCAACCGTAGGAATGGGGTGTGGGGTCCAGAGGGACGTGTTTTATAGACCATGCCACACAAACGGCGCACCTATATTTAGCTCTACACGTGTAGTCCTTGATACGTACTATTCTGATTTGTTAGTCCAAAAAGAGAGCAACAACAACAAAGATTACAGGTCAATCCTTTTATTAGCCCCTCCATCACAGTATATCCACGCTGGCGCCGTTTAATCAAGAGGTGCTCATCGCTCCAGTTGGGCAAGTAACTTTTCTCAAATTGACCTTTGAATTTACTGATCCGTACAGGATCCCCGACCTTGAACACCTCCTTCGCGTTCGCTGCGATTGCTTCACCTTGGGCTTCATTGTGTTGGGTAACGGTAACGGAGGCTCTCTCTATACTCCGGGGATAGGCTCGATTCTAACCACTCGCAAGTTTCGGGAGAACATCAATGTACCGCCTTGTATTCTTACAGGTGAAATATTTATACATGCGGCCTTTGAATGTTCTGTTGAACCTTTTCACAACGGAAGCCTTGGTCTCGTTGTACGTATGGAAGAAAAACACCTTCTGGGCTTTCAGAAACTGTTGGAACGGTCTGTTGAGGAATTCCATGCCTTCGTCGGTTTGCAAATACAAGGGTTTGCGCCCGGTCTTGAACATGTCCTTGAACGCCGCTACGAGACCCACGCATACATCGACAGGATATCGATGCACGTCAAGATATACCGATTCCCATCGTTGTCTTTGGCGAAGGCGCTCATATCGATCAAATCCGCTTGCTACTGGGAATCTATTCCTCCCACGATGACCCGGTTCCGTAGAAAATGGCGACGGACAGATCGATGTAAGGTATAGGTATCTTGTTTTCTTAACCAATCTCGGACTTGGGCACGTTGTATCCCCTGGGGGTTGGCCGCTTGATAGAGAGCCGACAATGCACTATAGACCTCCGGACTGTCGGGACTGTAGTATAAGTTATCCAACACCTTCCCCCAGCTCTTCATGGTGACAAATGATGATGGACCCTGGCTCTATCGTTTATTTATAACGGGTATTTCTTGGGCCGGAGTTTCTTTCTGATTTTCTTCGTTGGCTTCTGCCAACACATTGTCCATGGTAAATGACCAGTCCGACTCGTCTGATGACCGCTCTTCCTCCGTTACCACTTGATCCACATCTGCCACGGCATCTTCCAATGCAGGCCATAGAACAGGGTGAAGGGTAAAATGCACTGTACTCCCATCTAGTCGAGCCAATTGAGCAAAGAAAGGGCCGCGTCGGATGTACACATCGTGGCACAAGTGGATGAGGTCGCCGTCCAGTTCACCCGACAACACCCGTTTGAATTTGGTCCAGCCCTCCCGGGACAGACGAATGTTAGCCGGGCACGGTTGTGTAGGGTCCGCATCACAGATGTCTCCCACCTCCTCCATGATATCGACCTTATCCGCATAAACGTGCAGGAAACCCTCGGGGGTCAAGCTGAGAAACGCCCGTATTATATGCTCCGTCATGGTCAGTACGTGAATGGTACCAGATTTGACTGTCTCTCATATTTATAGGGAGAAAAAGTTTATGACGTGAGATCAAAGGATCGGGTGGTCATGTCACTGGGCTGACAATCTAGCCGGATAATCAATGGCATCGTCTAAGCCTCCGTTTCATTGCTAGGTTGGTAATTTGTTCATTGGGTTCTGCCGCCACTTCACTCAGGGCACGAGCCCACTCCAACTGAACAGCTGACTGCTCGTTCGGTGTAAACAGCTGGTCCACGATAGGCACAACTTTCTCGAAGGCTGTCCACAGATCGGGGTCTAGGGTGAAGCCTCGCGTAGGGCCTTGCTAACGGCCCAGGCGTGGGAAGAAGGGTCCACGGTGTACGTAGATGGCATTGTCTATGTGGATGAGGTTTCCGCCGAGCTCACCGCTCAACACCCGTTTAAATTTGGTCCAGCCGTAACGGTGTAGCGTAACCGTATTCGATACGGTCTCAGCGCGCGACCAGCACACATCTCCACGGTCTTCAACGATGGTGACTTAATCTTCATAGATGTGTAACCCCACCCAGGGTGTAAGGGGAAGGATGGCTCGTAGGACTGATGACATGGTTGACCCAATGACGAACGGTGAATGACACACACTCTGACTGTCTCTCGTATTTATGGTCAGGTCCCTCGGTGACATGGTTGACCCAATGACGAACGCTGAATGACGCACACTGTGACTGACCGTCGTACATATCGGTTGCACATAAGCGCATCTGTGGAGGCTCTGAAAAGCCGTTCTTTTTCTGCCGTTGTCATTGCCACAGCGTCAGGGTCATTAGGGCAAAGACCATTACTAGGTCAACGAGCCGTCGCTGGTTCCGGCGTGAGCGGTCGTGGTCCATAGTCCGGGCATCAAGGATGGCTGTCATAGTCCAGTAGTGGTGAGTCATAGCACAACTCTCCATCGAGTGCACTCTGTCGAGGATCGCTTCTGTGAACTCTTTCAGGATCTGACGTCGCCCCTCGTTGTCGCCGCCATCTGCAAGGATAGACCGAACCACTGCTCGGTACCCCGTGAGTGAATTGACCACGGTCGCATGATGTAAAATGCGAGTCGCATAGGGATGGGTGTCCGTCATGGCTCTGCAGCCGTAGGAATGGGGTGTGGGGTCCAGAGGGACGTGTTTTATAGACCATGCCACACAAACGGCGCACCTATATTTAGCTCTACACGTGTAGTCCTTGATACGTACTATTCTGATTTGTTAGTCCAAAAAGAGAGCAACAACAACAAAGATTACAGGTCAATCCTTTTATTAGCCCCTCCATCACAGTATATCCACGCTGGCGGAACCGCTATAGGTGTGTTTTTATGCGGATGTTAAAGGTTAAAAGGTTAAAAGTTAAAGCTCATGTCAGCGGTTAAAAGGTCACTGTCCGGTCACGTGACAACGTGATGTAAGATGAGGACCCGGATGTAAAACCACAGTACCCGGATGGAAGACGGAGGAACGACGAGAAAACCCCACTGGGAAACCCGGAAGTTGACAAGGTCGCGGATGTAAAATACACTGCCCACACATACACACACACACACACACACACGCGCGCGCAATGCGGCTCAGTCGTACACCAGTACATCTCGGTCCTCGAGTTGTAGGTAGATGAACTGAGTGTGCTAAAATAGATCACCAGCAAGCGTGCTATAAAAGGGAAGCGGCCTGACCGTTTCATCCGACACTCTGTCAACCACCAAGATGTTCACTTGCACAACTTGCCAGAAGCAGTTTACTCGTCTAGATAATTTACGACGCCCCGAGGCCTCCACCCACAACGATGCACGGTATACTTGTATAACCTGCGCACGGTCATTCAATCGGGAGGATCATTTACGAAAGCTCATTCCACGAGGGCGAGACGGAACAATGCAACGATTGTGGTCAACTCTTCAAACGACCCAGTCAGTTAAGACAGCACCAACGTTTGATTCATACCCCGTCTCTACGGTTTGGGCGACAACTTCCCACTAAAGAGGCACCCAGGAGGGTCAGCCCCAGTGAAGATGAGCCCGGGGAGACGAATGCCACTGGTGATGCGATCACAGAGAGCCCGCCTATACCCACAGTTCAGAAGAGTCTAGATATCCAGCCAGTCCCTAGCATTACTGTTGCCAGTCATACGCCTGACGACATCGAACATTTTCTGGAAGATGCAGTGGATGTTCCTAGCGATCTGTTATAGGACGCCCATCCAGTGAATGACATCTATTGGCGCCAATGGCCCTGATACGGCACTGTTTCCATCGTCATCGCCCTATTCCAGATATCTACAATTTCCCACTGACCGACCTCACCCGTCTACGCAGCTACGTGGAAGCCATCTTCAATGACCAAGCCACGGTCTTCCAATTAAATGTCGCTTTCGGGTACATCTTACGTCACAAATAGACGGACCAGTTACGGTATTATTATGCCAGTAATAACAGCCATGTGTTTGACCAGCCGTGCAACATCATTAACCGGGCGTCGTTAGAGACGATGCTGGAGAAACTGGACATGGTGGATCCCTTGAAATGGGCACAACGTCAACGCCCCAACACACAATGGGTCGTAGAAAGGGTGACCAATGTCACGTTTTTCGTTACCAAGCTGACCGACCACCCCCATCGGTTGAGTGCGTCACCCTTGCACTGATGAATAGCATAACATGCCGTATATACTTTCTATGTCTATATGCTGATCGTTGACTTGAGCTCAGTAAACACTTGTACCTAATGTGACGGTGCGTTAAATAATAAAACATGGTGTTTGATATTTTAATTTGTTTTGCTGTGAACATACTAAACATACACAGGGCGGCTCCCCCAGCCTGGGTATGATGTAACATTGGGGATAACAAACTGTATAAACATTGCTGAACTTGCTGCTATTCGCGACAACCGCTATCCGCTATACTTGGATGAAATATATACCCCGAGGTGATATAGTGCCCTTGCACACTTCCGAAACTTCCCTTTAACCCGCGGCCGCGCGCGTGCGTCCGGATGATGCGTGCGGGCCGGGCCGGGAAGGTTTGATAGGAGTTTTCCCCTATTTTAGGGGTAAAGTCCGTGTTTCGCTTTTTATATTTTCGATGACAAATCCTCATTTTACATGCACCCACCTGATTGACTGGATAGGCAGATCCCGAAAGGCACGGAGACCGATATTCGCCCTTTGGTATAAGGTTGATAGGGGTTTTCCTCTATTGTAGGGGTAAAGTCCGTGTTCCGCTTTTTATATTTTCGGGACAAATCCTCAATTTACATACACCCACTTCCCCACCCTACCTCTATCAGCAGGCCCCGATAAGCCAGGGACCGATATTAGCCATTTGGGATAGGTTGATAGGAGTTTTCTCCTATTATAGGGATAAAGTCCGTGTTCCGCTTTTCATATTTTCGGGACAAATCCTAATTTTACATGCACCCACCCATGACTGGATGGCCCTGGAGGAGCGATTCACTTTGACACCTCACTCGACCCAATCGGTCCACAAGGGGTCCCTATCGCCCCTGAAGATTGCCGAACATTCTCACAAAAACTCACGTATTTGGGACTACTTTCTGTCCGCGGGGGCATACCGCATCACCGCCAGACCGCATCACCGCGGAGGAATACATCCCCAGGTCACGCTCGATTCACGCAGATCGGAAGTGACGTCATACTTGCGCAGAACACTCCTGTGCACACCTCCTCATGACCGCCCCATAAAACCGGAAATTACGTCATACCTACACAAAAACACCTGCACACTCGTCCAAACTTGCTTGAAAAGGGTTTTGTATACTACTGATCCGTACGCGAACTGATCCCGAGGCCGTACGCTCTCCAAAATAATTATTATAATAGATTGATCTTCAATCTATCGGGTTGAAATAAGTAACTAATCTTTCATTGGATTGGAAATATTCATTCTAATAGATTGAAAACATAAAATGAATCTGTTGTACACAGAACATTCGATACTAGATTGAAATTTTCAATCAAATAGATGGAATATTCAATCAAATAGATTGGTTACTATATTCAATTCCTGATATTCCTAGGTTTGCATAATAAAGCAGGGTAAGCACTCCGAAGAAAGACAAGCAATTCATTGTGACTCAATATTTCGGTTTATTCCTTCAAACCATCGTTAAGACATGGAGTTAAAAGATAGAGATTATTTAACTCCATGGTTAAGAGTAATTTTACAGATTTTGATTGAAATTGTAGTTTAAGGGCCGCTTACCATACAGATTTCGCGGCCCATCAACTCAATGTTTTATTTAAATTTCACGGTACATTTCTTAGTTTTAAGATCTTTTGCAGCGCTAGATATTAAAATAAATAATTAAATAATGAATAACAATAACAATGAGGAAATATAAATACTAGTAGAGAAGAGCCGCTATGTACAAGTCGTTAAGTCTGTTATTGGTTTTTATACTGGAAAATATTTGTTATAATCGCGTGGATGATTCCTTTGTCTCGGTATCCCATAGTACGCACAAAGCCGTCCAGAAAAAACTGGGAGAACCAGGGCGTCTTCAGGATTCTTCGAGGCGACTTCCCTAACGACGCCCTTGGGAACAGGGTGGGTCCTTCCAGAAATCTGTGCCTGTAACATGTTAATTTTACAGAGAAACCTAACGATATATATATACAGGTAAGGTGTTGGAATAACTGTGATGAATAAACATATAAGGTTGTAAAAATGCCATCAAGTTGATTATGTGCAATATAAACAGTTGTTGTGGCATTACATAAAAAGATACATGATATAAGGGATTAACAGTATGTGGGATTAAAACAGTGAGCGTTGACGCCAATAAACAAAGACTCAGTTAAGGCCGGCACGTGTTTGTATATATACATAGGGAAGTGACCAGTTCAATATAATACACATTTGTCAGATTTTATTGTTTTATCAAGCAAACAAAGCTAACTGTTTTGAAGCTTTCAGTCCATGATTTAAATGCGGATTGTTCATTTTAATCGCAACCGCCTCTTTAAATAGTAATTCTGACCAATCCTGTGATTTATTTATGACTTTCATGTTGGCAAAAATAATTTGAGAAATGTTAGGTACAATAGTGGTGTCCGAGTTAGGCATGCTGAACAATCTCATAATGTGGTCAAAATGGTCACAGTTTCGAACATGGTTAAAAATCTCACTGTTATTGTCATCGGTCAAATCAGCATGTTCTGTAGCTCTTGTGATAAGGCATCTTTCAGTTTTACCTAAGTACTGTTGAGAGCAACCTGGACAGGAGAATTTGTACACAACCATATTTTGAAATTCTTCAACAATTCGATCCTTAATAGAAGTGAAGTACCGTACGATGGTTTGAAGGAATAAACCGAAATATTGAGTCACAATGAATTGCTTGTCATTCTTCGGAGTGCTTACCCTGCTTTATAATTATATTCCTACATTGTGAAACACCCTGCCAGAAAATACTGGCTCTTGATAGAGCGGGTGTAGGACAAAACCCCAGCGGACAAAACCCCAGCGGACAAAACCCCAGTCGGACAAAATAAATTATATTAGCCATACAACAACATTAAGAGATTTTATCTATATTTTTTTTTATTAAATTAAGGTCAATATTTACACACAAAAATGTGACATTTCACATTGAGTTTTCTTTCTAGCTAGTAAGTCTATCTAATACAGTCTGATATTATGTCCAAGGCCTCTCATGGTTTCCCAAAAAGTTGGTGGCATGGGTGGTTTTCGCCCTTGGCTATTGTTTTCCCTGCATATTTCATTGACAGCTCTTCTGTGGGGTTGTAAGGGTTGTTCATTAGTTTCCTTTTGTAGACTACATAAGGGGTGCCTTTGAACGCCCCGGTGGCTATTTTAAGGCCGAATACTGAATGATGTCTATTCTTTTTAACTGGGTCTTGCATGCTGATTGGTAGGCGATTGAACCATAGTCTATTTTGGAGCTGATGAGTTTTTGATATAATTTGATTAAGCTATGTTTATTGGCCCCCCAGTTGGTACCCGATACGCACCTCATAAGGTTCAGGTCCTTGTTACACCGGATAATTAATTGGTCGATGTGGTCTTTCCAAGTGAGTTTTCGGTTGAAGATTATACCTAGGTATTTGACACTATTCTAAATAATAATCCTCACTTTAAGGTTTTAAATCCATTTAATCCTAATTAGTCATCAAAGATAGAGCAGTCCGCTAATCCTCTACTGACACTACTGAGAAGGCAAGGGCGTAGACAAGTTGTGAAGTTTTGGGGGGGGGGGGGGCTTAGGGGGAGAGTCTGAGAGGGGGGTATCCCCCCTCGCAGCGTAGATTTTTTTTGAAAATTGATGGTAAATTGGCGCTAACTGGGAGCATTTGAGCGGTAAAAAATTGTAAAAGTTGAACTTTTTTTTGCGACAATTTCCTATAACAGTGGCGATCACTACGTGATATACAAGGTGAAATGATCATTCAATCCGGAGTTTGCACTATAATTCAAGTTATTTCTTAGACTTTCTTATTTCTTGTTGCCTAGATAGCAGGGGCGGTGCATTGATGCGTGGTTGACCGCATGAGTTCTGGTGTTCGTTCTGAACTTGCCAAACTTATCAAAAATGTAAGCTTAGTGGTCCTTTCTCGGAATAGTAGAGAAAATTATCCATATTCATCAAATTTACACCAGTTAAATAGTGACTTTGTGTCTGGGTTAGATGTTTTACCTGTATTTCTAGGATTTCTCCGTGAAAATTATTCGAGAGTTCGTATCTCTCGTTTGTGAATAAATAAATACTCAACAAATGACTGGGTTCTCAATCAAAAAAAAGTTTATGGTGAAAAAGTTCTGAAAAAATCTTTTTAGCCAACGTGTTGACCTTTTTCGTCCTAATGGGCGGTATGTGATTGAATTGGAGCACATTATTCGTTTCTCGAAGAAAATCACACGGGGTCTTTGAGTCCGATATCGCCAAACTCTTGCGTTGTTCTCTGACCGATTGCAATTAGTCTAGCCCTTCTGGTAAGCATTGTTGATGATAATTTTACTCCCCCTGTAATATGCAACAATTGATAAAGATATGTCACAAGCTAAACATATGTTTGCTTTCTGTTTCATTCTTTCTTTTTCCCCTTTTTTCTCTCTTTTTTTCTTTTTCTTCTGTTCTTTTTTTTTTTTTTGCCGGATGTCAATATTTGGGGGGGCTGAAGCCCCCCCCCCCCCCCTTGTCTACGCCCTTGTGAAGGTGATTAGTGGACATTAGGGGAAAAAATGATTACCATTGGGGATTGATGAACAAAAAATACTCAGAATTAAAAGCATATTTAGAAAATAAAAAAATGAAGTGGCTGGGGTTTTGTCCACTTTTCCTGTTCTGGGGATTTTTCTGCTGGGGTTTTGTCCACTGGGGTTTTGTCCGTTGGTGTTTTGTCCGCTGGGGTTTTGTCCGTATCCCTGGTAGAGCAGTGGGACGGTATCCCCTAAGTCGTGAGTTCGATTCTCACCCGAGCCAGTATTTTCTGGCAGGGTGTTTCACAATGTAGGAAATATATATTATAATTTATCCCTGAAGATGACTGAAATTACCCTGCTTTATTAGATTGGATAAAAAGCCAACTTTGGGGTTTGAAGAAGAAGAAGAAAGATTAGCATCAGTATATTCTACTGAACAGGGGTTTAGCTAATCCAACTATATATAAAATTACTGACACAAATGCTTAAAATTTCACCACGACTTTACCAATTTGTGTCAGTAATTTATATACAGTGAGATAAACATCGCTATGTTTAAACAATTTATTGTGAGAGAAGTACAGCCCATCGCATATTATTCTGATTCATCTGCGGTTTCTTTTTCATTTTCATATCGCAAAACCTCATACGATTTTCCCTCTTCACTGTGTAAACTTAGCAATGTAACTAGTTTTGCTGAAGTCATTCAGCACACGTGATGACTTGGGGGCCCTACTACGTCGGATGAACTTTGCTTCCGGGTACTTCCATATTTGGATATATTCGTGAATCATCGTAGCTCATCGTAAAAAAGCCCTTTGGCCAATCGTTAAAGCTGTCACAAATCCGAGGAAAGCATATTTTCATTGGTCGAAAATGGGTTTTGTTTACAGAGCTTCCAATGGAAACCGTCGAATTTACTCGAATTTTCCCCCATTGTAGATTGGGAAAAAGTAAGAAGTAAGGATAGGTTTGTTTTCTGGAGGACAAATATATTTTTGCCGCGAATATACTGATCTCTGTGACATACACACACTTTGATAACATGCTGGGGAGTTCATACTTTACTGGTTTGGAGGAAGATCCTTTTTTTGTGTAAGTAGACCAACCTATATTCTCACAATCTGTTAAGTGAGTCCGTGATACAGAAGACTTCTGAGTGAGAGTGTTGTTGTTGTTGTTGTCATTGTTGACAGTTCAATGATAATTTGCCAAACGCACACTGATCCGTGTTGACACTAGAAAAGTATGATTGACATGTTTGTTGGTCATATTTTCTGCAAGCTCAGGTCGGTCAAACTGTATCAAATTGGCAAATTATTTACCTCCCGTTTCGTTATTTTCGTCAGCGAAAGAATGTGAAAAGGCATTTTTTGGAACACCAGATTTTATCGCCAAATTTTAACCTACCCTTGCTTTGAGCTGTGATAGAAATGCCACGCCCCTTACCCTTTATTCACATAGATCACAGCTAGAGTTTCTGAGTTAAAGGATATTGAAAGTTCACACAGGAGATAAACTAAAAAGTACCAATTTTATACCAAAGTATCAAGAAAATCCTTCCATTAGGCCATTGTCACTTGATTGGTTGTTTAGCATGACCTTGATTTTTTTAATACACATGCTAGATGCTATAATTATTTATTATTAATTATTAAATTGCAAACAAATTGTATATAAATATGAAGAAATTTAGTAAGTTATACTCATGAAAATGTGAATCCCTCATCAATTTTAATTATTTACCCTCAAAATACAGTTGAGGGCTGGTCATGCTAAACAACCAATCAAGTGACAATGGCCTTAGTTCTCAAGAAATATCGAAAACTAGAATTAGATGGGAGATTTGTAGGTTATTTTTTGACGTCATGATGTCAAGCCTGCATGTTATAGCATTGGCAGATCAACATCATCGTAGCCCCAAAATAACATGGTAGGTATGGGTGATTTTTGTCAAATCCCAACAGATTTTAATGAAATATGTGTGAACTAAAAATAGTATTATTTTTAGTTGATATACCGTGTGAAGTTTCAATGCTGTAAGATAAATTGTCTCTGAAATATCGCCGAAAACGTCTCGGAATATATTATCTGCGACAGACAGTAGGCGGCGGGTGGTGTTCGATCATTTGATATGTATTATGTGACTAATTGGTGCAGAGTAAGGCTTAGAAAGGAAAACCTTCCCTAGCATTAGCACAGAGGCCTAACCTCAGCCACAACTGTTCCTGTCAATAATGCCTTCGGTTGATAGTCACACGCTTCATTTGTTGATCTCCGTGTGTTATAAACCAAATTTGTATAAACGTCCATTTTGATGCTCCTTACCGGTTATTTTCTGGAAGCTAACTTTAATAAAAGCGACAAGCATGGAGGAGAAGGAATTAGCTTCCAGAAAATAACCGGTAAGGAGCATCAAAATGAACGTTTATACGGTTCAGGTTATAACACACAGAGATCAATGAACGAAGTGTGTGACTACATGTATCAACTGAAGGCATCGTCTATAGGAACAGTTGTGGCTAGCCTAACCGCAAATGTCAAGGTTTTCGTAGCTACAAAATGTGGCTAGCCTAACCGCAAATGTCAAGGTTTTCGTAGCTACAAAATGTGGCTAAATTTGTAGCCACATTTTAGAAATGTGGCTACATTTCTCTATAGAGAGTGTAGACACATTTCAGATAATGCCTTTTTGATGATAAATAACAAACTGAAATGGCTCGGCAAACATGAATACGCTGTAAATGCCACTTTCCATGCATGCAGATTAACTCCAAGAATAAGAAAAAGATCGGTATTTGTCCAGGCTTTGGCGTAACCACAATATAGCAAATTATGTATGTATATCCACATTTTAAAATCACTGAAAACCATGAAATTCCTAATTGTGGATACACATGCTAGATTGGTAATCCACATCTTCACATCCAGCTTTCTTGATAAATTATCAGCATGAGAACTGAATACAATTGTGGCAAACTCTAACTAGAAATTTTGGTGAAAGTTATTTGGACATGTCAGATTTCATTATTTTTTCATGTGCCTTCTTCGTCGACTTTCATTGACAAAACTAAATATGAATGAACTACTGAACTATCGGAACCCGCAGTCTTGTCCCAGAATTAGTACATGATTATATTAGTATTACGTCCTATAACATCAAATTTTCATTGGAAGAAATAACTATATGGATGGGAAAAATTCATGAATATAAATCCTTCGCATGCCGATATTTCAGCATTGTTGTACAAATAAAGCTGCGCCCCCTGCAAATGAGGTTAGCGACTGGCCAACAGCTTGGTACAGGCGTGGTTTTGGTGAAGCAATTCGGCCAATCACAGCTCGCTTAACAAAGGTCGGGTGATCTGCATTTCGCCTCTTCGAAGATGGCAGAATATTTGTCGGTGATTTAGACCATGTTTCAGACAAATCCTAAACGATTTATTTAATAAATAGTTCCCATCCATACTTGTTTAACTAAACAGTGAACAAGAACAAACCAGGTTTTTATTGAGTGCAGTTCACATGCCAAGGTCAGTTCCAAACAGGTCTGGGCGATTCTCAGTTGGTTCGTCATGTTATAGCTGAAATATGGTTGAAAGCAACGTTAAATTCTATTCACTCATTGTTTTTTGTACACTGATATCCAATTAAATGAAACTTCACTAGAGAATATTTTACACCCTGACAATCTACACAGCGATGACATACATCACTACAATGCCATTAAAGGCCCAAGTCAAACTTGCTGCCCCAAAACAAACTTCCATGCATGTCATTGGTCACTGCCTTTGCTGAGAAGGGCTGTCAATGTTATGCATTGCATCATGGGTTGTTTTGGAGCAGCAATGATTACTTGGGCCGATCAGCCTGGTAAAGTGCTTTTTATGTTGGTATCAACTCCACTGTATAATGTGATTGATCAAGCCAGTAACTCACCCAGATACAAGTGTACGTAGACATTATGTCCCTCTGTCTCATTTGAGACAATTCTACATGTATACTATGCCAGCGTGTATGTGTAGCTCAGGTGAGATGAGGTTTTATGGGAAATGTTCAGGGTTATTATGGCATGACCGTTCCGTAGCCCTGTTCTTGGGATATTCTAATGCTGGTACTGACCACACATCATGTCAGAGGAACTGGTCAAACTGGTCCCAACTGGCAATTCAGGTGAAGCAACTGGAGTCCAAACAGCAGTGGTCATGGTGGTACTGTAACTCAGACTGTGACCATTATTGATGGTAGGTGAACATTTGAGTTCAGGCAGCAGATGCTGCATGTACATGTACCCTCTAATTTTCACGTGTAATTCACATAGCTGAAAAGGGCTGGTTTTGCGCCATACTGCAAAAAAGAAACTTTTCTGTCTTCATTTTCACAAAAACCTTTATCCTGTCTATGTGTACAACCTTCCCTCTATCGTGTTTCTGTATGTTCTTGGTATTTATTTAGGCAGGGCCGTATCCAGAGCCATTTTGATACCTGTTAAGGGGTACATGTATGGGCGCCCAAACTTTCAGGGTACGAAATAGCCCTTTGTCCTGTTGCCCGGGGCAACCCAAATTTCCTTTGGGCAACCTAATTCCGCTTGAATTGCAATGCATTTGGATGTGTTGGTTGCCCATACTTCCCCATGGGCAACTAGAATTTGTTTCCTATTTCAATCACTGGTCTTTATAGCCAATTTTAATGCTTTTTACATACAAATGCGCCTAAATACATACAAATGCGCCCCAAAAAAAGCACAAAAGGCAAGAAAGGGTGTCCCTCAAATAAACTCTGGATATGGCCCGGTTAGGGCCTGCTATAATCGATTTCATCATCATGTCATAGGGCAACAGGGCCGTAGCCAGGATTTACTGAGGGGTGGTTCGCCTTCACTCCAAAATGGCACATCAAGGGGTTCGCAGCGCTGTATGGAAAAAGTGACAACTAGGGTGTTCGCTGAACAGTGTTTGAAAAGGGCATTTATATGAGAAAAATATATAATATTTCCGAAAGGGGGGTTCGCCCGAACCCAGAAACCCCCCCTTGGCTACGGGCCTGGGCAAGCAACATGTAGCCATGGTACAGGTACATATACATTACATGTAATCTGCATTGTACATGTATGCAGGTTGTTAACAGATTCGTCCCTTACCACTGTACAATTAGCATGACAGAACTATGACTCCTCTGTGGTGTAAATTTTATTCATTGAACGTATTAAAGTTTAAGGAAGTTGAGGATGTTCATTTCCAAAAGTTCAAATTGTTTTTTTAAATTTCAATATTTATTCATCAGGGTTAAGAGAAGATGATTGATGAAAAAAATGGGGGTCACCATACTCGTTATAAAAAATATGGCCTCCAATTGTATGTATACCACTTAAATGCCATAATAGAAAATGATAATTCTGAATAGGCCTACATATTTTGACATTTTTCTTGCTTGATGCTTATCAAATCAAACTTGCTGAGGTCAGATTTTCTCCCATTTTGCTACTAGTAATAGTTCTTGTTGAACATTTAATAAAAAGTAGTGAGTGAGTAGTAGGGTTTAACGTCGTTTTCCACCTTGATTCAGTCATATCATGACGGTGCTTACATGTGCCAGAACACGAGAGTGCTCACAGATCCTTTTACCCTGGACAATGATCAGCCCAGCCAGTATAGCACCCAGTCACCCATCCAAGTATTGACCGAGCTTAACGTTGCTTAACTTCGGTGATCTGACGAAAACCAGTGTGTCCAACGCTATAAGGTGGCCACCATTCTTCCTTAGATAGAAAACATCAGCGGTATAGCGGTAACCGATGGATGGATGGAGGGATGTACTTGGGCACTCCATCGCACCGCGATGGCACAGGTCGTGTGAACACGCCGATAAACTGAGCCTTTCCAGTCCTATTTCCAGGAGGGGGTGGGGTGGGGTGGAGAATTTGGGTAAGGTGGGGAGTATTACTGAAGTCGTGTACAAGTTTCCTTTTTATCTCGCCTTGCGAAGTAAAGGGGAGTTATTGTGAGGGAGGAAAGAGGATGTCGTCGTCGGTGACTGTCCGTGTCCCCTGCCTGAAAAAGGTGAGTTTTTTGGTTTAGCAAATTCAAACAAAATCAAGAAAAATTCAGAAAAAAGAAAAAAAAAAAAAAATGGGGGTGGGGTATTCCACCTGGGGGTACTATCCTGTGAATCCATGGGTACTCCAATGATAAAATCCCTATGATAAGAGTTTTTCGTTTAGCTGAAGTGGACATGTACATCTGTACATAGAAAGTTTGCTGCAGTTGTCAGATGTCGTTGGATGATCATGAAACATGGTACACATGTTTCTTATGATTAGAGGATGTAGGCCTACCTGTGATATTTTTGAGATGAAATATTAATTTTTGTCCAAATTATGGCAAATGATAGAGTTTTTAGTTCAGCATAATTGTAAAGCCTACACAATGACATGTAATCTTACATATACCGGTACATTGAAATTTTGCTGCAGTTGTCAGCTGTCAATGGATGATTATGAACCTTGGTACACATGTACACATGATTCTTATGATTGGAGGATTTATGAGATGAAATATTAATTGTTGTCCAGATTATGAGGTTTTGGACTTCTACATTGTAGTAATTTGCCAATTATAAGGTAGCTTCAGCAGATCACCCCACAAGGCGAGATGTTGGGGTTCTCAGAACTTTTGTTGTAGAATGTGTCTAAGAATGAATTTGAGGATTCCAGAAGGCTGAAGCATAGTCTTCAACCTCAGGAGCACTTTGCACCCTCGTTCAGTTGAATCTAAATGCCAAATGTTTGGTCAGTCCTATTGCACTATCGAACCACCAGTAATACCATACATGGTTGGATGGTTCTGTTGTGTCAGATGACAGTCTTTAAAGTCAACCATGACACACTCGTCCATCCATCTGTCCGTCTGAATTTCTGGACAGATGGATTGAAATGAAACTTGGATATTTGATGGACAGGATTGAAACTTGCGTGAAATGTGGCCAGTGCCTCGTAGTTGTACAGCATACAGTTTTTTCCAAGTTTCGGTTATATTTTCAAGAGTTATGGCCCTTAGTTCCTGGAATCTCCCTGAATGGGACTTGTCCGGGCTGGATCTTGGTTAATATTGTATAGACAAGTATGAAATTTGCATGATATGTGGTCAGTGCCCCATAGTTGTGCAGTGTAAAGTTTCTCCCTCCACATTTCGCTTATATTTTCAAGAGTTATGACCCTTTGTTCCTGAATCTCCATGAATTGGGACTTGTCCGGGCTGGATCTTGGTTAATATTGTATGGACAGTCACGATATTCGCATGATATGTGGTCAGTGCCCTGTAGTTGTGCAGCATGAAGTTTCCCCGCATTTCGCTTATATTTTTAAGTGTTATGGCCCTTTGTTCTTGAAATCTTTGTGAATTGGGACTTGTCCTGGCTGGATCTCAGTTTAATAATGTATGGAAAAGTATGAAATTCACATGATATGTGGCCAATGCCCCATAGTTGTGCAGCGTGAAGTTTCTCTGTGTTTCGGGTATATTTTCAAGAGTTGTGGCCCTTTGTTCCTCGAACCTTAGTGAATGGGATATATATATTTGTCCAGGCTGGATCTCGGTTCATATTGTATGGACAAGCATGAAATTTGCATGATATGACGTCAGTGCTTTGTAGTTGTGCAAAGTAAAGCGCTTTGTCCGTCTGTCCGTCCAGGCGAAAGCCCCAGCGACCATCTTGCATCAAAACATTGTATTATCACTTGTTGGTCGATCGACTTGATACTTGGAATAAGCTTATGTATTATGTGAGGCATGGCAAAAAAAGTGACTGAAACAGAATTTTTATAATTATCCAAATTAGGCCTCCATCGACCAATACAGAACAGAACAATGGCGGAGCAGTACTGTTTGACTAAAGTGGAATGGGGCATACAATTAAGCAATCTTCGATTCCTTCTTTCCTGCGTTTTATTTCTGCCTGCTTCCAATTTTCACTATCAGCTGGTTAAAAAGCATATTTTATAATGTTTCACATTCTCCTTTAAAAAAAATGTTCATTGATATACATTGTATGCTGTTTTATGCACTTACATGTTTGTATGCACATTACAACTAACCAACACTATAGTATAAGACTGCCTCAACGAGGCAAAATGTAAACGCGGAAGTGTTACCGATATTCTGCTACAGTAGTATATTTAACTGATACAGAATGTAAGTCCATTTAAGCACTGGGGATTCCCCTTTTTGAGTTCCAAGAACAGTCTACAGAATATGATATGAATTTATTGTTGTGTAGAACTGAATGTGATCATTCATACAGGCTGACTCATCTGGATCTAGGAAGTCCCCATTTACGTGTAATATACACAAAGGAGCTGGTTTATTTGTAGCTATTGGAAATTAAGCTCTCAATCAGTTCACAAAGCAAGGAGGTGGATTGTGTTCACTTCTTGAATTATAATTTGAGTGAATCATGGGAATATTGACCGCGCATTTTCAATTTAATACAGTTTTATTACATTTATTATTTAATTATTTTATGACATGTTCTGTATGTATTGATGTAACATCTGTTCAGAATCTGTCTTCTTGTATCTGGGATGAGTCATACCACAGCTAGACCATGTAGGCTCTCTTCATTGCTGGAGTGTTGATGTTTGTCATATTTAGGAGACTAGGTTATACATGTAGTCTTAAATCTCTGAAATTTGAATATTGTACATACTATTTAATGGTTGTAGACTATGCAATTTGCAGGCACATGAAATACAGTCCCATCATTTTAATACACGTAGACATCATAGCAATCCGCAATGCTCAGGTCAATGCCCTACACGTAGTCGAAGTATAACTTTGCTACCACAGTTTAAGAGAGAGAGAGAGAGGTCTAAGGTTTAACGTCGTGTTCAGATTAAAACATTGGGTTACATAGAGTTAAATGGGGAAATCTGTGAATATATTTCCTGCATGTTTAGTCACGTTGAAAAAATTGCATGAATAAAGTGAAGAGCTTTTTTCACCCTTGGGCCAAAATTGGCCTTTCGGTATTGTCATCATCTTCATACAAAGTCTGTATGTCTATTTTGTAACCATGGAAGTAACCATTATGTATGCAGTGAGAAGATGGGCTGGGAACTGGAATGCATGTTGTGCATGGTGGATCTACCCATTGTGTTTAATGTAGTCTACCTATATGGATGACTGCAGTGCAACAACATTCACCTCAATGTGCTGATCGATTTACATGTTCAGATGAAAATAACCAAATCAAGAAACAAATAATCATTGGCATCTCCAAGTTTTTGAAATAGCATGTGAGTAACTTTGGGTACATCAGAACCTAAATCTTGGAGCTTGGAGAGTCCCCATAATGCATAAAATTTACTCCAGCTCTTCTCCCATTTGGGATCGCTAAAACCTGCAGTCAGATGGGTGTATTTTGAAGTCCCAAGGACTCTGGTACCGTATAAGTTATTTATAGACCTACATTTATAGCATAAGTTTGTGCACCTTGATATAATATCTGGAGGCATGGGAGTAACCTACATCTCTCCGTCTGTCTGTCTCTCTGTCTGGCTAGATAACTTGTTTATTTGGCTCACAGATTCTTCATCATGATTTTTGCAAAAAAAAAATAAAAATCTTGGTGCACATGTTCTCACAAATTTTACTTTTGTTGTGTATTAAAACTGACCAGAGAATGAGCTGTACTGTAGCTAGGTTTTCATCTAGTAAATTGAACTTCTGTAATATAATCTTGTGTTATAAGACAGTCCCTCTCAAGAAAACCTGGCAACACCCATGGTACAAGATCATCAAATGGATAGACAATTAAGTATACATGTACATGTACTGTATGATGGATTCATTGGATTGATATAATTCCTCCTTTGAAATGAGACTGACTTTATGTAAATCACAGTACTGCCCGGTACTGTGATTTCCCACTGGGGAAAATAGACTTACAAAGGTACATAATTACTTGTTGTGACACTACTGTCTGATGGCAGTGTACTGATGTCACAAGTTTCATTGGTTGTTAACATTGTCAGTGACATCATGGAGCCATGTGTGCATGGTGGTGGAAATGATGGTGGGCATCTTCACAAGTCCAGGTAAATGCTAAATCATCGCGGAGGGTCTACCTGGACATTTTTGGTGATTCGAATGAGTTTTTGCGTCGATGCCTCTATCATACAATCTCATAAAGTTCATCCCCACACTTGTTTTGAATTAGCATACAAGTCTGTATCCCAAGTCTGTGTTTTTTGCTTTGACTTCTGATGTCAATTTCCGCTTATCAAAGCAGTTTGGCCCGCGATGAAATCCAAACCTGTTAAATCTCATACCCTGCAGCCGACTGACCTAATCAACTAGCTTAGCATGTTCACTGATTGGGTTGATTTAGAGGAACCCCTTGATCTATTTATATCCAGAACTCGTATTGGTAACTAACCAAGTCAGTGTACCAATCCTAACAGATTGATCAATACACTGGCTTGTGAGGATGGGTGGTGATAGCCATGGACATGATCTTAGACAGTCTGATCTCTTAGACAGGACCGTTTTGTGTTCAGCTTTGACTGACTTGTTGCCCATGTATATAAATCTGAATATCGACTGCTAATTCTCCCCACTGATATTAACGTGTCGTTGTGCACACTTCAGGTCATTGTTAGAATAGGCCTCGGCCCCTCAGAGAGCTTGTCGTAAGAGGCGACTAACTGGGGCACCCGTGGGGTTCCCGTGTGTTCGAAGGAATGGGATCCTACCTGTGTGGTTTCTGGGTGTGAAAAGGAATAGGATTACCAAACGTGGTGATATGACTGAAATTGTGTGGAAAGTGGTGTTAACACTTGACCACAGTCCTGCTAGTTGCAACTGTCAGGACTGTAGTCATGACCACAGTGCTGGCAATTGACCAGTCCTGACAGTTGACCACAGTCCTGGCAGATGATCATGAGCTGGCAATTGACCACAGTCCTGACAGTTGACCACAGTCCAGGCAGATGACCACAGTGCTGGCAATTGACCACAGCCCTGACATTTGACCACAGTCCTGGCAGATGACCACAAGCATGACAAAGGCACAGAATGCTCCTCATCTTCCCGGGCAAGACAAGTCCTTATACCTTATAGGACCCCCCCCCCCCCACCCCTTTACCAAATTGGTATTCAAGTATATAGTACTGGAGTCAAGTCTTACATGTTATTCCATGTTCCTTGCTTAAACTAATAAAATGCCATCGGGAAAATGTAATATATGTGCCTCCCACTTCTAGAAACGATATATCACGAGTGGTTGTAAAGAGCATGATGAGGCTGTCATCCTCTGTAAATTGGCATTGAAGGTTTGTTTTGACTCTTCTGATTGGTCCCTCGAGTGAGACAACTCCGAGAGTTATGCAGGCCTTGCCTTTTGTTCAAATTTATGATAATCCAAACATACTTGCAGGAATCATTTCATTTCTATAACATTTCTTTTCAATACTAAAATTTTACGGGGTATCTGAAGCACTGTTACACAATGTAATCGCGATGTGGCACTTTTTCCCCCATAACCATGATACATGTAACATGACAGGCAATTGTGGAAAGACATGCCTTGTTTGGAGAAGATGAGTGCTCTGTTTATAATGTAGTTCGAGTACGTGGATGGAACACAATGAATCTCTCACATGGTATGTACATTGTCTGTGCGATGTGATAACTAGAAATTTTGAATTGACATAATTAATATGTATCACTCTACAGGAATCACCGAGAGCACATGAGGAGAGTAGACGCTATGTTTGACCCATTTGGTTACCACCAGTCACACAGAAATATGCTCGGTATTACTGATGGTCGAGAGCGACAAGATCCCCAGAGAAGGGCGCCACCTGAGAGGCCGCGGAATGACCAGCAACTTCAGCCATTCGGGATGTTTGGTCAGGATATATTTGGGAGTATGTTCAACAACATGCGCAACATGATGGCAGATATGCAGAGAGGATTTGTAAGTTAATTAATTTGCTTATTGCTTTGACTTCCATTGTATATGATTACAGTCTTGATTATAAGCTTATCTATCCCGCTGTTCACAATATCTAGTTAGCAGAAACAGCGTTGGAATCTTTTAAATAATAACCATGTTAATTGTGGAACACAAGTGCATACATCATGTGTGTATGAATGTTCTAGGCTTTTAATAGATATCCCTATTTGGGCACATCATCTATTTGGCATGGTACGCAAACAATTCAGGGCGGGGTCTGAGTGTAAGTTATAGAAAATATTGAAAAGCAACAAATACAGGCAAATCAGTGAAATGTACATGCAGTACATTTTGGTTTTGACTCAAATATGACCCCTTTAAGCCATCAGAGGCAATTTTTGGGGTATTTCACATCTGTCCATTGAAATGAAACATGGTATTCATTAGGTGATTTTTTTTACATAACTCCCAGGGGGACAAATACCAGGCATTTTATCTAGGGGCAGTTCAGGGTTGAATTTTGGTAAAAACTTTTTACAAAAAAAAAAATTAAAACACAAAAAAAACTAACTTTTTTTTTATAAATTATTTTATGCATGCATTTTTTTTCTAATAACATAAATTTACTCT
Organism: Hanleya hanleyi; assembly: GCA_036873755.1. Lineage (NCBI taxonomy): Eukaryota > Metazoa > Mollusca > Polyplacophora > Lepidopleurida > Hanleyidae > Hanleya > Hanleya hanleyi. The sequence goes on along the minus strand of JAVTVY010033252.1, from coordinate 54,751 downwards.
GCCAAGTTTTGTTTTCTTTATCACTCTTACTTGTGTTTTCCCTGAATGTTCAGGGCTGAAGTACATGTACATGTAAGAGGCCAGATTTCAGTTTCACAATCAAAATTGAAAATCCGCATTAAATAAATATCATTGGCAGTCAGAGAGAACTTTGTCCTTTCAACTTCACAGATATTGCCCATGTTACAAAAGGCAAGCAATGGATACATGTCCATACTGGGACAAAAGGCAAATGACAATCAAAAGGCAATGGCTGAAATATAATTGAAAGCGATGTTAAAATAAAATCATATTCACTCACTCTCTTACAAAAGGCAAGCAATGCATACATGTACATAACTGGGACACGCCTGACAGCTAGAAACCTGAATGTAGATAATTATGGCCCACATGGACTTTATGATCTCAGCTCCCAGATCAAATGTCTTTCTGACAGCCAGACTAAATTGCATTTTCAGAATTCATTTGCAAAATTACATGTACATGTACCGATACTCTGCCAGGCCTTTAAATTGCACTCATATCACAGCAGTAAGGGTCATTCATTTTATGGTTCTATTTTCATGATTTTTTCGCAATTATAAGCACGCATCGATATTGAAAACCTCCGACCTCATGCCTGCATCCATTTGACTTTCTAGTTATATTTAACACATAAAAAACACACATATAAAAAAACGATGACCTTTACATCATGGAACATTAGAACCAATATGATCCCGATTCATTGGTTCATACTCCATGTGGGAATCATCAGACAATGCATACAATACCCAAGTCTGGGGACAACAATTTATCTAGACTTGAGCCTTTTCAGCTGCACAAAGACTCAGATAATAGCCTCCTACATGAAGTATCTACCGATTCATTTACACAAAGCTAAAATAAGTGATCTTCGCAGCCTGACAGGTGAGGGTTGAAGGGATGCCTAGGCCCCGGAAGCTCTGGCGTCTCAGGTTGCCGGAGATGCGTTTTACCGGAAATAAATCTGAACACAATGTATAGATTTATGGTTCTATTTTCACATTTGTTTCGCATAAACACGCATCGATATTGAAGAATATGCCCGACTCCATTTGAATTCCTGGTTTAACACAAACAAAACAGGACTATAACACACCACTACACGTCCTGGCACTCTATCTGTAATTTTTATGTGGAGACATGGTCACTTAGAAGTGCCGAAGAGTGGGGCGGCCCAAAGATATTCGCCCCCCCCCCATAAATCAAAAGTACCCCGGGCCCCCCCCTGTTACGACGCCACCGACTATTTTTTTCTCAAGCTCTAAATTTAGTGAAACACTTGCAGAATTGTTCTGAGTTTCATTCTAAATGAAAGTATATGGATTGTAGATACAGAGTACATGTACATAAAATGTTTGCAATATACAAACAACTTTTCTAAAAAATATCGAATTGCTGTGTTGTAGGACAGACGAAAATCACACTCTTCTTGTAGACCAAGTTGCAACGCCTTAGAATGTATTATATCTGTATGGTTTTCAGCACTGAAATGTTCCAAAATATTTATATGGGGTGGAATTGTGATTTAAAGTTGATCTGCAATCAGTGTAGTGTACATCAAAGCCAAATCGTGAAAATATAATATCTGGATCAATTTCCACTGTTGTCCGTCCACATCTGTAATGTTAGCACCTCTATGGAATTTGGTCATCTGTATCATACAATACTACATGTATCATCTCATAATTTTACTGAATTTGGTATGGAAAACGCTTAGGCGTAACAAAAAAAATTGTCTGTTTCCGGGAACCCGACCGACTGTAAGAATGCCGAAATGGTAATGCTTTTTTTTTTTTTTTTTTTGATAAATCTGCGGGAAGAGTTATTTCCCTTGGCCGAAATTCAAGAATAGTTATCCCCCTTATCGTCGCACATGCGCCCAGCGCACTGTCGCCATGCGGCATAGCCGCCCGCCCAGAACAGCTCCGGTGTTGGTTTCCAGATATCCCATTGAGAAATGCGGACAAAGGAATTATTGTCTGTTATTAGCGACCAGTTGTTTGTGAACTTATCCCATCGTTGTCAAATACAAGGCTGTAACTGCCGTTGTATAGAGTTGGAAATACTGATTCAAGGAGCGCGAGTTTTTGATGAACGAATGGAACTGTCAAATTTAGAAAACGAAAGCGTAAGATGCATTTCTGAGGAGTTTGGACTAAAACATTTTTCTTCACCTGCTTGAACAATCACTGCGCAGAAAAGTCTCAGAAACTGAGTGCTGGACGTTACCAGATCAACATCAGGTATTTAACAAACAATAAAGACAAACTGTTCAACGATGTCATTCAACACCTGTCAACAGATCCGGAAAAAGTGGCAAATGGGGTGGTTCTGGCAAATTGGCCTGGTGGGTATATTATTCATAGTTGAAAGTGTTTACATACATGTATATATATTTTTTTTTTCAAGAATAAATAACTGGAGTTTTGAACTGAGCACTTTCGGCGCCAATTTACAGGAGTTTGTTCCACTGACAAAATTAAAAATTTACTGTAGTTACGCTTATGTATTTTGTAGGAAAGTGAAATATGTTGTTGACCTGTCAAAAATTATAAATCTAATGCATATAACTTGCCTATTTTGTGCCTTTCCCGCCGAAATTCATATTCTACTCATCAACACATGTTCATCCAAACAGAAGGGAGCCATCCACAATCTTGGTATTTCATAATTTTCACGGGGCGATGTAGGCCCGTAGGGACTAATGGTCCTGTCTTGTAGTCAGAAAAAAATGAGCTGTAGCTCTGTGTCTTGCTAACACAGCAAAAGATAGAGTTCTTACACGACAAGAAAGAGGTCTGAAACTTCCTTCTTCAGAGTGTCCAGGTTTCTGTGTTTTTAATGTTCGCGTATAGTTGCAGGTCTGATATATTTAGGTTACATTTCCATTTATCTAATTTTATTCGGGTTTTCGTTCATTTTCCAGTGGCACTACTTTCGTGCTCAAAATATGTCGTCTGCTAAACCACAGATTTTGAGAGGCGCATATTGAGTGATTTTGTGGGACTAACTCATTCTCATTAAAAAGGGTGTTTGGGCAGTAATTTAGTATTAAATAATACCAGTATAAGTGTAATTCATTGTAGAAAACAATGGGATATTTCACTTTTCCTGTATTCATTTACATTTTCATGAAATATGTGTGTTGAGTTACAGTTTTGAATTTTCGCCATTTAAGCTTACCCCTCAAGACCCTCTGCATTATCTTTTTATAGTAAGTTTCTAAAATCCAGTGGTGGTCAAATCATTTACGTAATAATTTCCCTGTATTCAGAAATGTTTTCTTTTCAATCTACTTCTGAAATATTCATGGAATGTTGCAAGCATTTCCCCCTGATCTACAGAAAGAGCTCTGCATATCACAGTTTTGAAGCTGTAAGGTGACAGGGGAGATAACCAAATAGAACTGTAATATACTAGGGAGGAGGTACATGAAACAATATGATGCCATGAGAGGATGCATCCCAGCATAGCTCCAGTCCATCTAACCATGAGGATTTTACATTGTATCTCAATACTCATTTTTACCCCTCGGTCAATTTTGGCCATGGGGTATTGTCGTCTTGTACGTCCGTCTGTTCGTACGTCAGTACGGGAGCGAGATAGACGGAAAACGGTTCCACTGAAGAATTCCAAATTTGGTATGCTTATTTACCTAGTCAAGGACCAGAAGCCTATTGAATTGGAAACCTTGGCGGCCATCTTTAATTTTATGCAAAATGGATAATGATCCATATCTCGGAAACCATTCAACTGTTCAATACGAAAGTTGGTATACATCATCGATACATCAAGCAACTTTCAATGAATTACCAAACCGGCTTTTCTGATTAGCTGGAAATCCTGGAGGCCATCTTTAATTTATGCAAAATCGATAATGATACTGACATATCTCTGTTACCATTCAATTGTTTATATGAAAGTTGGTATACATCATCGATGCATACAGATACTTTAAATCGGGACCTGATTGACTGAAAACCTTGGCGGCCATCTTTAATTTATGCAAAAACTTTAATGATATATATCTCTGATATCAATTAAGTGTTCTATACCAAACTTGGTACACAGCATCGATGTATCAGGAGACTTGCAATGAATAACCACATCAGTTCCTCTGAGTGGAGAGAAGGATGGGCGGCCATCTTTAATTTATGCAAAATCATTAATGATCTCGTTCTCTGATACCGTTCAAGTGCTCGATGTAAAATTTGGTATACATCATCGATGCATCAAGAGACTTATGACAAATGACAGTTCTGGTTTCTCTGATTGGGTGGAAACCTTGGTGGCCATCTTTAATTTATGCAAAATCTTTAATGATGTATATCTCTGATACCATTTCAGTGTTCTATACGAAACTTGGTATACAAAACTTGGTATACAGCATCAATGTATCAAGTGACTTTCAATTAATAATCACATCAGTTCCTCTGAGTGGCGGGAAGGATGAGTGGCCATCTTTAATTTATGCGAAATCATTAAAGGTCAACCCAAACGCTCTGAGGTCAAAAATATAAAAAAATAGTCCTTTCGATTCTGAAAATAATGATATTTTTTTCATAATTTTGTGCAGTCTGGTTGGCGAGATATTGCCGTTTGAAAGGTGAAAATCGCTCTCCTGTCAATTCCAGCTGTGACGTCACGGAGGGAAGCCGTCTTGTATTCTCTATGTTAAAGCCGTATACCACAGTCGTATGTACATGTAGCTGCTGATTTCTGGAGATTTTCGGAGTATCGGGGCATCATTTTTTAAATATGCCGCGACGTTGTGTAGTGGGAGGTTGCAGTTTTACTACAGATGACGGTGTTAGTATTCATTTGTGGCCCAAAGACGAGAAAATCGCTGCAAATTGGACGAAATTTGTACGCAACACGATAGTGTGGAAAGAGGGCCCGAGCCAGTACTCGTATAATTTGCTCGGCACATTTTGACAGAAAGACATCATTCGAGGACATCTACAGCGTAGCAGTTGAATTCTGGTACAAACCAAAACTAAAGAGAACAGCTATTCCAACTATCAAACGTAAGAACAATCAGAATGTGACGGCAAAGAAATCGGACAAGGAGAATCTATCACGGACATCGGCTGAACGAACCTAGCCTGCAAGCGAGGCCTCGGGCAGGGGGACGGCTGTACATGCCCTGCTCGCTCTCGCGTGGCATTTGTTGCTTGAGCACCTACAGGTTAGACTGGATGAGTCTCTATTTCATATATACACGTTTAACCATTTGTTCCAATGTGTCTTAATGTCTGTATTTGTATGTTCAATTTTATTCATTCTATGTATGCGTTTTTAGCCAAATGTTGGCACAAACTTCACGCAAATAAATTATCTAAATTATATACTATTTAATAATAATAATAAAATGATCTTTCATAAATATATATACGTTTGATAAGTAAATAAATAAAAAACACCAATTGGAGTGAATGGCTGTAGATACAGAAGTGATAATTATACTTTCATAATCCCTTGACATTTGAGATTGTGGGAATATCATTCGATTTCAATTTAATTGAGGTAATTTGTCGAAAATTGAGCAAATGTGAATGCCGATCCACTCACCACGGCTTACTTTTCGCCATGAATGTCCAAAGTTTTTTTATCAAACTATATAATTCTGAAATTGGTATTTCATGGGGATTATGGGAAAACAAACAAAATTCAAGTCGGACGTATATCAGTAGAGTTATCAACAGTTTACTGTCCATACTGCCGAATCCCGGAGTTTATCCCTTCGAAAAGGCTGCCTCGGTCAGTAACAACAATAACAACACAGATGTGCTCGTTCGTTACATCACAGAATCGTTCTACATTCAATACAGTTTGAAATGTATGGACATTTGGTCTTATAGATGACGATAATAAGGTTTCCAGTCAAGTTGCATACCAATCTGTATTCAACAAACGACCTCTCCGAATCCTGTCGTCGTCGAGTTCCACGTTGTCAGAGTGGTTGTCACTGTCAGAATCGGAGCTGTACGGCTCAAATTGATAGGGCTGAATTCCGCCGTTGGTCTGCAAACAAATGTGTTTTTGCCCGTCATCATCCTCCTCTATGTCTATTTCATCTTCTTGGCGAAAAATATTTCCATCTAAGCAGCTGATATCGCTCGAATCGACATCTGAACCGGAGCTCTGACTGCACTCGCTTTCCATGTTATCCGCTGTTTTTTCTCAGGCAACTTCCCTGCGTGACGTCATCAACCCAGCTGTGAAAGTGTGGAAAAGCCCACTTTGCTCCAATACGTGTGTTTCTGATCAGATTAGAATTTTTTCAATATTTTTTTCATACAAAGTGAAGTATGAACTATGATTTTTAAGGATTTTTAGACCAAAAACAATTCCGTTTGGGTTGACCTTTAATGATCTCTATCTGATACCGTTTAAATGCTCGATGTAAAATTTGGTATACATCATTGATGCATCAAGAAACTTATGTAATGAAAACCGGTTTCTCTGATTGGAAGGAAACCTTGGGGGGTCATTCCTAATTGCTAAATTTTTGATAATCTGTATTATTTGTGACTTGACTGTTTGGTGTTCCTGACATCTTGGTTCAAATTGAATACATTATGAATGTACCCAGAGCCGAGGGGTTTTCAGATGCGCAGCTTCGTATTGTTATTTACTGCTGAAGGATATGCTTTCGATTATCTGAAAAAAGTAGAAATTTTTACAAATATTGGTAACATGCAGTGAAGACATTATTTTATCATTTCATCAGGTTGGTTTCATAATAAATGTTTGTCCCAGCATTTTAAAAAATATATATATATATGTGTACAATTACACTAATGCACTAGAGATCCTGTTGAGAGGAATGTGTGAGACTACAAGTATGGCTCTTCGCCAGGAGATGAAACATCAAAGAGTTAGTGGAATTATTCCAACAGCCTATTCTACATTTAAATAGCCCCGTTTCAGTGCCTAAGGCTCTAGTTTTTATTACCCAAAATTTGGCCGAAGGGTATTGTAGTCGTCATGTACGTCCGTCCGTCTGTCCGTCCGTCTGTCCGTCACACCTTTCTCGTTACCAAGATATCTTTAGAACGACTTACCCTAGGCACACCAAACTTGCATTGCACATCCATATGCTCGTGCCCCAGAACCCTATTGAATCTGGGCCTGATTGGTTGGAAACTTTGCCGGCCATCTTTAATTTATGCGAAATCATCACAGCTTTCTCGTTACCAAGATATCTTTAGAACGACTTACCCTAGGCACACCAAACTTGCACTGCACATCTATATGCTCATGACCTAGAACCCTATTGAATCTGGACCTGATTGGTTGGAAACTTTGGCGGCCATATTTAATTTATGCGAAACCATTAATCTTGTGTATCTCCGGTACCATTTCACTGTTCAGTGTGAAACTTTGTATAGATCATCGATGCATCAAGAAACTTCAAGGGAATGACCAAACCAGTTTCCCTGATTCGGTGGAAACCTTGGTGGCCATCTTTAATTTATGCAAAATCTTTAATGATATATATCTTTGATACCATTCAAGTGTTCTATACGAAACTTGGTATACAGCATCGATGTAAAGAGACCTTCAATGTATAACCACATCAATTCCTCTGAGTGGCGGGAAGGATGGGCGGCCATCTTTAATTTATGCAAAATCATTAATGATCTCTATCTCTGATACCGTTCAAGTACTTGATGTAAAATTTGATATACATCATCGATGCATCAATAGACTTACGATAAATGACAGTTCTGGTGTTTCTGATTGGGCGGAAACCTTGGTGGCCATCTTTAATTTATGCAAAATCTTCAATGATGTATATCTTTGATACGGTTTCAGTGTTCTATATGAAACTTGGTATACAGCATCCATGTATTAGAAGACTTGCAATGAATAACTACATCAGTTCTCCTGAGTGGTGGGAAGGATGGGTGGCCATCTTTAATTTATGCGAAATCATTAATGATCTCCATCTCTGATAACTTTCAAATGCTCGATGTAAAATTTGCTATGCATCATCGATGCATCAAGAGACTTATGTAATGAATACCGGTTTCTCTGATTGGATGGAATTTCTAATTACAATTTTTTTCATAATCTGTATATTTGTCACTTGACTGCTTGGTGTTCCTGAAGTCTTGGTTCAAATTAAATACATTATGAATGGCTGGCGCCCAGAGCCGAGGGGTTTTCTGATGCGCAGCTTCGTATTTTTTTTTTTTAATCATATGACTGCATATCAGAGGTATCCATGATCATTCGCCAGGCGGACAATAATCCTGTCTGGTGCCAGTCTGAGTGAGTTCCACTGATGGGTGATCAAAGTGAAAGCCAAGATATCCCTGATATGATATAGCAAAATTCTGCCGAATACCCAGAATTCACTGTAGTGTAGATTGAAGATGGCTTTCTACTGTTTGGGTGAACATGTGTTGATAAGTAGAATATGAATTTTGGTGGGAAAGACAGAAAACAGGTATTAAACTAAAAGTTATATTATGCATGAGATAATTTTTGACAGGTCAACAACTTATTTCACTTTCCTACACAATACATAAGCAGAACTACAGTAAATTTTTTATTTTGTCAGTGGAACAAACTCCTGTAAATTGGCACCAAAAGTGCTCAGTTCATAACTCCAGTTATTTATTCTTGAAAAAAAAAATATATAAACACTTTCAACTATGAATAATATACCCTTGTTGTCAGACCAACACTTCTTAAATAACTGATTTTCTCGTGTAATGCAGACCTATCAATTTTAGAATCATGCATTCATATTGTCAAAAAGTAGCGAAAACTGGGTACCAGTTAATTATAACCACAGAAAAAAATTAACATTTTTGACAAATCTCACACATTGGCACTGATTGGAGCTTTCAAATCTTGAGAGCTTCGGTGTAGGATCTGCCTGTCCAGCTATATTCACTAGTAGTGATCAGTTTAACTTTGTGTGGTATTTTACTGTTTTATTTACTGTTTTCATATTAAAGATTTTCTTTCGTTTAATAAAATATGTAGTTGTTTCTTTATTTTCTGTTGAAAGAAACTCTGCTTCACAAACCGGTCCAGATTCTGTAAACCATTATGAGTACTTTCCTCACTGGAAGTGGTTCGAGAATTAAAAAAGAAAAAAAAACAAAAAAAAACGACCGACCGACCGTGAAAAATTTGAGCTCGTTACCGGAAACAAACAATTTTTTTTTTTTTTGGCCTTATATGTGTGGCTGATTCGGTACATAAAATCAACCAAAATATTTAAAAAGTAAATAAAAAATAAGGTTTTCAAAAACTGCTAACGTGACTCAATAGAATGTTCGTGCACAATTAAAGTAACATTAGCAACAACGTTAACATTGTTCAAGCTATAGTCGATTCTATAACAGTTAGTCAACATTTCATTGCAAGTCTTTATTTCCTACACAGTACTTTCACTAACTATGTAATTGATGAGTCATGTGAAGTGCAATTGAATGTGAAAATTCAATTTGTTTTGTGTCCGTCCACTTATGTAATGTTAGCAACAGAGTAACATTAGCAATACAACTAAGAATGATTTATGTAAATTTTGTTGCAAATATACATGTAGATCTTTCTTATGTTTACTTGGAAGAACTGACAAAGTGAGCCGAGTTGCTTGATAATAGCAGTCTGCAGTATTTATTTTTGCAGCTAAATCATCAGTTTATAAGGTGTCTGTCTGAATGTAACATTAGCACTGTCATGTTTATTGCTAACGTCCACATGTGTAACGTTAGCAATGACGGACACATGGTAAAAATATTGCATTGGCGTTATCAATTTGCCTGATAGTTCATCATCATGTACATGTAGATAACAGAGCTTAGAAACCATGTTTCTGATCTTCATCATGGTAAATTCTGGCATTTTGTGAAAATTCCCCGAAATAGTCCTGTCCGTCTCTACAAAGTCCGTCCAAACGTAATGTTGGCAACAGTAATATTCGATTTTTGTTACCGTGTAAATGCTCAAGAGAAATTTCCTACTGATTTCTTTCTGAAATCATCTAGTTTGTGGCAAGCATATTTTCCATACCAAAAAAGAAATGTTTCTGATGATGTAATGTTGCTAACATTACTGATTGTCCGTCCATAACATCACGTTAGCAACCACGTTAAATCAAACTTTTACTCAAAAAAACTATGCGCCATCTGCATGAAATGCTTTGAATAGTTTCAAAAAGTATTGTGGAAGCTAAGAATTAATTTTCAGTTTTGTGTGGTCAAAACATCACTTACATAAAAAGCCTTTGGCAAACCGTGTGTCCGTCCTATACCAAATCTGTGCATTTGCTGGGTACTTTTTGCATTGAAAGCTAGCTTTCCCACTATTCCGGATGATCATGGACTGCTGGAGTGTTCATTCAATTATACTACATTGCATTAAGAGAAACATTTAGCTCCTGCTTGGAGTCAGAGCAGTAGAACACAGCTCTTCTGCAGAGAAACAATCAGATGGAAAGGCAGGGGGGGGCAACAAAATCTATTCTAGATTTTCTCACAACCGACCAATTATCTCAAAACTTTCACAAAATCAGACTTCAAACCATCACTGTCAAGGTACATTTGTAACACATGAAGAACATAAAATAGTGTAGTGTATTTATTTTTCACTGTTGAGGGCCATGTCTTGGCTTCCATTATACTGAAATCTGTCCTAGGCCAAGCCCCTGTTCCAAGTCTACAATCAGTCCTAAAACTTGATGCCTACCTTGCAAAGGCAGAGTATAACCCTATTTATTTTTGGGGTAAAAAAGTCAAAGGTCATGGTCACCCAGGCCAAAAAACGTGGAAAAAGTGGGAAATTGTGAACTCCAGTTCGGATATGTGGATTACTTTGACCTACATGTTATTTAGAAGGTTAAATTCTAGTATTTGCTGTTCAAATCGCGTTCTGTCCATGGTCCATCGTCCGTCCATCGTCAGTCCGTCCGTAAACAATTCTTGTTATCACGATTTCTCAGGAACTACATGTACTGCATGGATCTTTCTCAAATTTGATGCACAGGTTCCCCTTGGGATCTAGTTGTGCAAGATACCTTTTCTGGTCCGATTCGAAAATCCAATATGGCCACAAGGCAATCTAATTAAAATTAAATCCTATCTGCTCCCCATTGGGATATGTCACTTGTAGGACCTAACAGGCTTGCAGTAACTCATGTGTTAACCAATCCCGAGAACGCTTCATAGTACTTTGAAGGGAACATTGATGACAAAGAATTTTTGGTTGGCTCAGCCGAATTAGCCGGCTCGCTGACAGGGTGTCTTTTCATGTTGCCGCGGTCCCGACATTGTGGCACCATAATACAGGGTAGATATATGGACTGATCTTTGGTGTAAACATTGGGGAAAATGTACACAGTGAACTCATCTCCCCTCTCCGACTGCAACTGGATTTGTCCAGATGCGACCATGATGTCATAATGCTATTAAATATCCATGGTATGGGCACTCAGAACACCAAATTCAATTGAAATACGTAAGATCCTATTTAGCGACATGTACGATTGGGGAGCATTGATAGGATATTAATTTATTAAGATTGGGCCACAAGGCGGCCATCTTGGATTTCCCCATGAAACCTTGTTATCGGGATTTCTCAGGAACTACTACATGGATCTTTCTCAAATTTGGTACACAGGTTCCCCTTCGGGTCTAGTTGTGCAAGATACCTTTTCTGGTCCGATTCGAAAACCCAATATGGCCACCAGGCAGCCATCTTGGATTTCCCCATGAAACTTTGTTATCGTGATTTCTCAGGAAGTACATCATGGTGGATCTTTCTCAAATTTGGTACACGGGTTCCGCTTGGGGTCTAGTTGTGCAAGATACCTTTTTCAGTCTGATTTGAAACTCCAATATGGCCACCAGGCAGCCATCGTGATTTCTCAGGAAGTACTGCATGGATCTTTCTCAAATTTGGTACACCGGTTCCCCTTGTGGTCCAGTTGTGCAAGATAACATTTTTGTCCCGATTCGAAATCCAATATGGCCACCAGGCGGCCATTTTGAATTTCCCCATGAAATTTTGTTTTATGCCTGGGATATACATAAGATATATTCCCGAAATTTTCCGAAACAACTGCTCTGAGGTACATGTTAGTACATATAGTGATGTTATAATAACTCCTATACTCAGGCATGTGTGGGGTCAGAACACCCTTGTGGTCTACTTGTGCAAGATACCTTTTTTGGTCCGATTTGAAAATCCGTTTTGAATTTCCCCTTGAAATTTTGTTATCGTGAATTCTCAGGAACTACTGCATGGATCTTTGTCAAATTTGGTACACAGGTTCCCCTTGTGGTCTACTTGTGCAAGATACCTTTCCTGGTCCGATTCCGAAATCCAATATGGCCACCAGGCGGCCATCTTGGATTTCCGCATGAAACTTTGTTATTGCGATTTCTCTGGAACTACTGGCAGTACTGCATGGATCTTTCTCAAATTTGGTACACTGGTTTCCCTTGGTGTCTAGTTATGCAACATACCTTTTCTGGTCTGATTTGAAAATCCAATATGGCCACCAGGTGGCCATCTTGGATTTCCCCATGAAACTTTATCGTGATTTCTCCAGAAGTACTGTGTGGATCTTTCTCAAATTTGGTACACAGGTTCCCCTTGGGGTCTAGTTGTGCACGATGCCTTTTTCGGTCCGATTCGAAAATGTAATTTGCCCACCAGGGGGCCATTTTGGATTTCCCCATGAAACTTTATCGTGATTTCTCAGGAAGTACTCCATAGATCTTTCTCAAATTTGGTACACAGGTTCCCCTTGTGGTCCAGTTGCGCAAGATACCTTTTTTGTTCCGATTCGAAAATCCAATATGGCCACCAGGTGGCCATCTTGAATTTCCCCTTGAAACATTGTTATCGTGAATTCTCAGGAAATACTTCATGGATCTTTCTGAAATTTGGTTCACAGGTCCCACTTGTGGCCTACATGTAGTTGTGCAAGATACCTTTTTTGGTCCGATTCGAAAATCCAAGTTACGCTTCAAATTAATACGGTATTCCCGAGTTGTGAAGTTGCATCACCAGAGTAGGCGGATCAAACGGTGGGGCATATTCCATATATTGACTATAGAGAATATCCATACCTTCACCTTCTATACCAAGGAGTTCAATGATTCCGAATTAAAATGTATAAATTTCTTCAAATTTTAAATCAGTTTTCTTTAGTCAATGCCATTGCAAGTGAACTGCCCCACCGTTTCGTCTGCCGACGGGTCGGCTACACGAAGGGACGTCACTCTTGTGACACGTCACAACTCGAAACTTTAGACCACTGCGTGTTTCAATCCAAGAGAGATAATCAGGATTCAGACACTTTCAAAGTTTCAACATTACTGCACAGACCGGATCCCTTCAGTAAGTTTTGTACCATCTTACTATTTTCGAGCATGGTATCGTAAAAGAGATAACTCAAACTAGCCCAGTAAACAGAACAGAAATAGCATTCATTCCTCGTTATAAAGTCTTAAGTATGTTTCATAGCTCATGCGAAAATATCAACGACATTTGTCTTCGCTTCCAGTACCCAATGATGACACATGCAAAAAAAAAAAAAAATACTACAAAACGAAGATGAAGGATCCTCTGGACATTCACTTTCAGACTAGCTTTTCTTATTTCACTTGTACTATAACAACCGACATCAAGTACAGTTTCTAGAAATCTTGAAACTCCTGAAACTTAGAAAGATAATATCTTGGTGTTTTCCAGTGTCCCTTTTTCGCTCGAATTCGAAAGTTTGCAAACAAAATTACAAATCATTCGTTTGTTCTTAGTAACAATGAACAAAAAGATCCTCTTGTCATTAGCTTACAATTATCGGACAATTGTGAGCGCCAAGATCCTTCAGGATCTCTCGTAATGATTATAGGAAGGATATTCAAATTCAAAATCAATGTGGTTGTAATATAGACCCCTAACCCCAAGTGTCCGACATTAATGGTCATTTGGTTGAGGTGGCTGCATGGGTAGAAGCTGGGAGTGTATCAACATACATGTACTCAGTGATATTCCCATATTGGGTGTCTGCTAGATCTCACAACATCCTGTTTATAATACATGTACATGTAGATAGTCATTGTACATGCTGTATGGTGACAGTTGTTTGAATCCTTCCTCTATTGATCTATAATACATGTACATTATTCACACTATGATTGGTACATGTACATTTATTAACATACCTGACTAACTTGAGTGTGTTGAATTGATCATGAACATATGTATACATGTGTATATAATTTGTTCTCTGACATGTAAAGCCAGACCTGATATGGATCTCCTACATGTATGCTCTAGAGCTTTGTACTGACTGTCAACTTTAACCTACATTCTTTGTAAACCAGACAGGAAAAAAGTGATTTCAATGAGCTGCACAGAGGCATTGGAATTTGTAATCAGCTGTAAGCTGGAGAGACCTGTTTACTACTGGTTTACATGTACATGTCCATACAAGTGTGTCACTCCCTGCATGGGTACATGTTCTTGGCTCTCCTGGCTCATATATGGAGCATCTAAAGCATCTACCTGTACATGTACATTGTCATATCAATTGTTATAAAGGCTTTGTTCATAATATATATTGATCATCACCAGAACCTCTTCTTTGACATTGGCAATGTGACATATTACATAGTTCATAACACCAAGATCAGGCTTTACTTCCACATTGAAATGACATGTATATCAGATTGTCATAATAATATGGTGCTGTCTTGAGGTTCAGTTTCTCAGTTTGTATTCCTTATAGTTAAGCCCAACTCACACTACGAACATTTTGTTGTATTAGAACAAAAACACTGTTCAGAACATCTTTTGTCTGCAATGTGAGGTGCCCAGAAACATAAAACATCTGTTCGAAACAATTGTTCGTGAGATCAAACTTGTTTGATATTGCGAACATGTTTTGCCCTGAAACAAGTTTTTGTCTTCAGTGTGTGGTGATCGCGAACATTTTGTCGAACATTTACCAACAGTTATCCAATCAACTGGCAGCTGTCGGTCATGTGACAAAGCCGCTCTCACATGACACAACAAAATGACCTCGCTGCTTGGTCGCGGCGACTGGCGGTCAAGAGAAAATGTTTGTAGTGTGAGGTTACTACATGTACGAACAAAAACACGAACAAACTGTTCTGTTCTAATACAACAAATTGTTCGTAGTGTGAGTTGGGCTTTACATGTATAAGAAACATGAGCCAATACCATTGAATGCCTAGGCTACATGTACATGTATTGTCAAATAGATGTAACTCAATGTGACCTCACATTTGGACACTTCTGGGTGGACCCAGTCAAATTAAATGTCAATTTGCCTGGGGCTGTTTAGACCAATTGAGGATTACATGTACAGTGGGTGGTAACTTCCTTTTCTGCTTGTTTTGCGTGGAAATGTTGATATTCGAGAAACCCATTTCTGTTTCACCATCAATCTGGTCTATTGTACCAAAACATCAGAGACATTTTCTCTCCATCAAGGTGAATGTTGATTTCTAGTTCACTGATTCTAATTGTCAATTTCAATAGCAGTGTACGGGACATTTTGATTCACATGACAGTTTGTCCTGGCCTTAAATTTGAACTGATCTGAGTATAGATTTGCAGATTTATAACTGTATGGACTCCCTCTCCCAACAATGGCTTAAGATTCAGATCTCTTAAGGGAGTAGAGGACGTTCATTTCTAGAGGTTGAATTTTTTTTTAAATTTCAGGATTTTTTCATCAGGTTAGGAGAAGATGATCCATGGAAAAAAAATAGGGGGTCACCATACTCGTTAAAAAATATGGTAGCCAAAAGCATGTATACCACTTAAAAGCCATAACACTGAATACATAGGGAAATTTGGATTTTTCTTCTTTGATGCTCAATAAATCAAACTTCCCAAGGTCAAATTTTTCCCATTTTGCTATATAATACTAAACACATATAGTGCTTGTTAAATATGTAATAAAAACAGGGGGACACCATACTTTCTTGGAAAATATTAGCGGTATAACAGATAAACTGAGCCTTTTCAGTCCTATTTCCAGGAGGGGGCGGGGGTGGGGAATCGGGGTGGGTGTGGAGAATATTATTGAAGTTCCAATTATTAGCCATTCAGAAGTTTTCTTTTTGTTGAAAGTGAATAGGAGTGAATTTGGGGGTATTCCGGAGGAATAATTTTTAACCTATGGAGCACTTTGCACCCTCCAACCGTTTAATTTAAAATGCCAATTTTTTGGTCCGTCCCATCACACTATCGACCCACCAGTAGAATGCATAAATGGTTGTGTTGTGTCTTTTGTTGATTTTTATTCCATTTTGAGATGTCTGCGTACTTTTGTTAGGAAATTCAGCTTGTTTTGAAAAATCTGACAAATCACCATGTTGTAGACCCATAAGAGCAGCGAAATGAACGTCCTCTACTCCCTTAAGCTTCAATGCCCACTTCAGTCAGTCTTAAAAGATATTGTATCATCTGGAACATGTACATGTATCACACAGATCTAAACTGACAGTGACAATGTCTTATTTTTTTCCAATTGCCTCGAACACTGGGAGCCAACAAACTTTGACCCCAACCAGTCATTATTTTTTTTTTTTTGTACACAGGTACATGTAACACTTTAATAGTGTTTACATGTATGACTGGGGCGTTGGTTGGCCTTGACTAATTTCACATTATTGTCCCCAAAACTAAACTCTTCTCTATTTATAACTTGGGTCATGGTGGTCATGATTGTTTTACTTTACCAGATTAACGACCCAGTCATGCATGACCTATGATCTCTTGACTTCGTGCTGACAGCTCATTTATTAAATAAAACTAGCCAAATTATTTTCTCAGATTTGTTAATTATATCTAAGATAATTTCGCTGATGCTTACTGTAGACCACACCTTCTCCAGCTTGATTGTTTCTGACTGGATTAAATGTATGAGCACTGATAATGATTATGATTATTGTTGGGAAAGTTTTCACCGAGTGTACGGTAATTTCCCTAATAATTCGCCTTCTTAATTTAATCCATCCTAATAAATCGAAAAAGGAGCATTTTCAATATACCAGTGAAACAATAAATTTGAACACTCCCGTTTTCGCTGCAGAGTTCGTGCAGACGAAAGTAAAGTGAATATTACTAGAATCTCGTATATATTGGCGTATGCTATTATTTGTAAACGCAGAGAAACAACAGGAAATGGTACAATATAATCAGACTGAATTAGTATAAACTTACAGTCTATAAGAGAAAAGAATTGATTCAGTTAATGGCAGTCCCATAATTTTATCCATAGTAAACCTGTCTACAAAAGCTGTGAAGTCTGACTGAATGAGAAGTCCAACTTTAGATCTCTATTGTCTGTACTAGATAATATACTCAGAAAATTTCACTGATATTTTGACATAAATTATTATACCCCCCGACACGTAGTGTAGGGGGCGTATACTGGTTTCAGCTTGTCCGGATGTCCGTACGTCCGTCCGTAACATTTCGTTTCCGGAGCATAACTTGACAACCGCCAGTTGGATTCCTCTCAAATTTGGTATGCAGCTACCATACCATGAGCCCTTGCTTGGGATTGCGTTTGGCGCATGTGCGTCTACAGGTGGCGCCACCTAGGGTCATTCCATAACATTTCGTTTCCGGAGCATAACTTGACAACCGCTACTTGGATTCCTCTCAAATTTGGTATGTAGCTACCTTACCATGAGACCTCGCTTGGGATTGCGTTTGGCGCATGTGCGTCTACAGGTGGCGCCACCTATGGTCAAAAGTTTCTCATGTCAGTCCGTAACATTTCGTTTCCAGAGCATAACTTGACAACCGCTACTTGGATTCCTTTCAGATTTGGTATGCAGCTGCCATACCATGAGACCTCGCTTGGGATTGCGTTTGGCGCATGTGCGTCTACAGGTGGCGCCACCTAGGGTCAAAAGTTTCTCAAGTCAGTTCGTAACATTTCGTTTCCGGAGCATAACTTGACAACCGCCAGTTGGATTCCTCTCAAATTTGGTATGCAGCTACCATACCATGAGACCTTGCTTGGGATTGCGTTTGGCGCATGTGCGTCTACAGGTGGCGCCACCTAGGGTCATTCCGTAACATTTCGTTTCCGGAGCATAACTTGACAACCGCTACTTGGATTCCTCTCAAATTTGGTATGTAGCTACCTTACCATGAGACCTCGCTTGGGATTGCGTTTGGCGCATGTGCGTCTACAGGTGGCGCCACCTATGGTCAAAAGTTTCTCCTGTCAGTCCGTAACATTTCGTTTCCGGAGCATAACTTGACAACCGCTACTTGGATTCCTTTCAAATTTGGTATGCAGCTGCCATACCATGAGACCTCGCTTGGGATTGCGTTTGGCGCATGTGCGTCTACAGGTGGCGCCACCTAGGGTCAAAAGTTTCTCAAGTCAGTTCGTAACATTTCGTTTCCGGAGCATAACTTGACAACCGCTACTTGGATTCCTCTCAAATTTGGTATGTAGCTACCTTACCATGAGACCTCGCTTGGGATTGCGTTTGGCGCATGTGCATCTACAGGTGGCGCCACCTAGGGTCAAAACTTTTTCTTGTCGGTCCGTAACATTTCGTTTCCGGAGCATAACTTAACAGCTAATTGGATTCCTCTCAGATTTGGTATGTAGCTACAATGTACCTTACCATGAGACCTTGCTTGGGATTGCGTTTGGCGCATGTGCGTCTACAGGTGGCGCCACCTATGGGCAGAATTTTCTCAGTTGGTCCGTAACATTCCATTTCTGGAGCATAACTTGACAACGGCTGATTAGATTCTTCTCAAATTTTGTATGTAGCTGCCATACCATGAGACCTAGCTCAGGATGTTGCATATGCGTCTACAGGTAGTAAGTTTAATATTTCACTTCCCATTTACTTCCTTTTCCTCTTCAATATGGTTATCCAGATGACAGTAATTCGCCTATCTGTTGCAACAGCCCATTTCAAGTCTACACGGTTCTAGTGGTAACAACAGTTAGGTAAAACACAATATGCCTGCATAACCCCATTCTCAACAATCATTATTAACATCAATTTTCTGAACAATCCATTAAACTCATCTGAGTATCGTCACGCCACATGCATAGACAATCCGTTAACCGCACTCCAACCGAGCGAGGTCTCATTGTCAACTAGTTATACTGTGCCGCCACTCATAACATGTATACTTATATTCCTCTACAAATACTCGTCAATTCCTATCAAATGTGCATCCGGGGGGTATCTTGTAAGCATGCTTACTGATGATTTCCACTGCCACAATCCCATTCAGCTTACTCGTGAAACGTTAACCACCCCCATGTATCTATGCCCTTACGGGGGGTATCTTGTAAGCAGCCTTACTGATCATTTTGATCAAATGTGTGCATCCCTCAGACTATGCTCTAGTTTGTACAACATTGAAATATATCACGGACACATGGGAAAAGCCGAGGGGTTTTGATTAGATCAATCTCATGTTAGTACAGGCCATAAAACGAGAAGTGTCCAAAGATGTATTCAGTATCATCGACGGCATGTTACCTATTTTAGCGCATCCAGTTGAAAACATTGCCTCCTAGCGGGAACTGGTGAACTGCCAGGGGAGACAATTTTGGAATGTCAGGAAAAGACTCTTACAGCAGCGAATGCAACTACAGCATCCCGAGTCAAACCGCCGAAGGTGACGCAATGAATCATGGGAGTTTTATGAGAGGCCGTGATACTGCATATCACTGAAAATTATCAAAACCGCGGCTCTCCTATGTTAACTCGTCGTGGCGATGTTGGGTTGATTTATTTGTACTTCCATGGAAACAAAATATCTGTTGATTGTTAGTTACGAACACTGGTAACAATAATAATTAATTAATATATCCCTCTAGATTTATCCAGGAATTCTATTCATATGCAAATAAGCACTCTGCTAAATTGTCTGATGCGGCATTCTATGGATATTCGTTCTTACAGTCCTGATGCAAACCTCTCGTCATCAATAATATATATTCAATGAAATGTAACCCAAGTTGATGCATTTATTTAATTAAACAAGATAACATAATTGAGGAATTAGCCGAGCTGAATGAACTCATCGTCACAAGCGCAACAGCTTTCCGCTTTCGTTTTCTCTCTGTAGGGCTTGAGCTTCTAAATCTGGTGGGCAATCATTTGTCTTTGTGGCCCGTTTGTAAAATTCCTGATAGTCTTTATAAGGCACACGTGCGTATCGCGCGATATTTCTGTAGTATTTTGAACTTCGGTTGTAAGAAAATCGAATGTTCATTGGTCAACAGTGTTGGTTACGTCATATGATGACCTCCCACACTTACCTTGGAAAATTGAGGCTGATGACGAGTGGGTCAGAACATTCTTTTCAATTAGACCTGATTCAACCTGTTGTTGATATATTGTGTAAACATAAAGCCTTTCGTATCACCAAATGTCTGTAGTTCGGAGGGACATGATAGATTATAGTTTTTGGGATATTATATCAACAACACAGGAAGGAAGCAATCAGAGATTGCTCAATTGTATGCCCCCCCTTCCACTTTAATCCGACACTGCCCCGCCATTGTTCTGTTCTTTATTGGTTGGTGGAGGCCTAATTTGGATAATTATAAAAATTCTGTTTCAGTCACTTTTTTTCCATGCCTCACATAATACATATTCCAAATATCAAGCAACAAGTGATAATACGATGCTTCGATGCAAGATGGTCGCAAGGGCTTTCGCCAAATCCGAAAATGTGACCTGGTTATGAGACCTACATTCCTTGGGGGTATATTGTGGTGAAATTATGAAGCGATCAGTGAATTTTGTACCCAATTCACTGTTTTTGGGGCAATTTCATACTTCAGGACCTATGTTGTCTGCTTTGGAATGTAGAATAACATATAATATAGCCATTTTCCTGGTTCAAATCAGTTATGGACTGAGATCCAGCTTGGACAAATAAATATATCCCATTCACTTAGGTTTAAACAAAGGGCCATAACTCTTGAAAATATAACCGAAAACAGAGAAACTTCACTGACCACATATCATGCGTATTTCATACTTGTTCATACAATATTAACCGAGATCCAGCCCTACAAATCCCAATTCACAAAGATTTGAAGAAAAAAGGGCCATAACTCTTGAAAATATAGGCGAAATGTGGAGAAACTTCACGCTGCACAACTACAGGGCACTGATCACATATCCTGCAAATTTCATAATTGTTCATACAATATTCACCGAGATCCAGCCCGGACAAGTTCCAATTCACAAAGATTTGAAGAAAAAAGGGCCATAACTCTTGAAAATATAGGCGCAACGCGGAGAAACTTCACGCTGCACAACTACAGGGCACTAATCACATATCCTGCAAATTTCATAATTATACCCCCCGACACGTAGTGTAGGGGGCGTATACTGGTTTCAGCTTGTCCGTCCGTCCGTCTGTCCGTCCGTACGTCCGTGCTAACATTCTAACTTTGAGGGCTTTTTTGTTGGTCCGTCCAAACCTTAAGGGCTTTTTTGGAATTAGGGGCTAAGCCCCTAATGAAAACAGTGTGCAATTCTTAAAAACAGTGTCTTTTTGATGGATGTTCTCTATATAAGAAACGATTTAAAAAAGTGTCTTTTCTCTATAAGAAACGATTTAAAAAAGTGTTTTTTTCTTGGTGTTTTTGAACTAAACATCCATCAGTGGTATAATTGTGCAACATTGCAGCCAACTTTCAACAATGTTTCGTTACAATGTTGCACAATTATAAGCCCCTAAAGTTCGAATGTTGGTCCGTCTGTCCGTCCGAATTTCTTGTCCGGGCAATATCTCGGTTAATATTTGATGGACAGGATCGAAACTTGCATAGAATGTGGCGAGTGGCTCATAGTTGTGCAGCGTTGAGTTTTTTCCGAGTTCCGGTATAATTTTCAAGAGTTATGGCCCTTTTTCTGAAATCTCTGTGAATGGGACTTGTCCGGGCTGGACCTTGGTTAATATTGTATGGACAAGTATGAAATTTGCATGATATGTGGTCAATGACCCACAGTTGTGCAGCGTAAAGTTTCTCCACGTTTCGCTTATATTTTCAAGAGTTATGGCCCTTTGTTCCTGAATTCTCCGTGAAGTGGGACTTGTCCGGGCTGGATCTCGGTTAATATTGTATGGACAATTATGAAATTTGCAGGATGTGTGGTCAGTGCCCTGTAGTTGTGCAGCGTGAATTTTCTCCGCGTTTCGCATATATTTTCAAGAGTTATGGCCCTTTTTTCTTCAAATCTTTGTGAATTGGAACTTGTCCGGGCTGGATCTCGGTGAATATTGTATGAACAACTAGAGCATAGTCTGAGGGATGCACACATTTGATCAAAATGATCAGTAAGGCTGCTTACAAGATACCCCCCGTAAGGGCATAGATACATGGGGGTGGTTAACGTTTCATGAGTAAGCTGAATGGGATTGTGGCAGTGGAAATCATCAGTAAGCATGCTTACAAGATATCCCCCGGATGCACATTTGATAGAAATTGACGAGTATTTGTAGAGGAATATAAGTATACATGTTATGAGTGGCGGCACAGTATGTAACTAGTTGACAATGAGACCTCGCTCGGTTGGAGTGCGGTTAACGGATTGTCTATGCATGTGTCGTGACGATACTCAGATGAGTTTAATGGATTGTTCAGAAAATTGATGTTAATAATGATTGTTGAGAATGGGGTTATGCAGGCATATTGTGTTTTACCTAACTGTTGTTACCACTAGAACCGTGTAGACTTGAAATGGGCTGTTGCAACAGATAGGCGAATTACTGTCATCTGGATAACCACATTGAAGAGGAAAAGGAAGTAAATGGGAAGTGAAATATTAAACTTACTACCTGTAGACGCATATGCAACATCCTGAGCTAGGTCTCATGGTATGGCAGCTACATACAAAATTTGAGAAGAATCTAATCAGCCATTGTCAAGTTATGCTCCAGAAATGGAATGTTACAGACCGAGAAAATTCTGCCCATAGGTGGCGCCACCTGTAGACGCACATGCGCCAAACGCAATCCCAAGCGAGGTCTCATGGTAAGGTAGCTACATACCAAATCTGAGAGGAATCCAATTAGCTGTTGTCAAGTTATGCTCCGGAAACGAAATGTTACGGACCGACAAGAAAAAGTTTTGACCCTAGGTGGCGCCACCTGTAGATGCACATGCGCCAACCGCAATCCCAAGCGAGGTCTCATGGTAAGGTAGCTACATACCAAATTTGAGAGGAATCCATGTAGCGGTTGTCAAGTTATGCTCCGGAAACGAAATGTTACGAACTGACTTGAGAAACTTTTGACCCTAGATGGCGCCACCTGTAGACGCACATGCGCCAAACGCAATCCCAAGCGAGGTCTCATGGTATGGCAGCTGCATACCAAATTTGAAAGGAATCCAAGTAGCGGTTGTCAAGTTATGCTCCGGAAACGAAATGTTACGGACTGACATGAGAAACTTTTGACCATAGGTGGCGCCACCTGTAGACGCACATGCGCCAAACGCAATCCCAAGCGAGGTCTCATGGTAAGATAGCTACATACCAAATTTGAGAAGAATCCAAGTAGCGGTTGTCAAGTTATGCTCCGGAAACGAAATGTTACGAAATGACCCTAGGTGGCGCCACCTGTAGACGCACATGCGGCAAACGCAATCCCAAGCAAGGTCTCATGGTATGGTAGCTGCATACCAAATTTGAGAGGAATCCAACTGGCGGTTGTCAAGTTATGCTCCGGAAACGAAATGTTACGAACTGACTTGAGAAACTTTTGACCCTAGGTGGCGCCACCTGTAGACGCACATGCGCCAAACGCAATCCCAAGCGAGGTCTCATGGTATGGCAGCTGCATACCAAATTTGAAAGGAATCCAAGTAGCGGTTGTCAAGTTATGCTCCGGAAACGAAATGTTACGGACTGACATGAGAAACTTTTGACCATAGGTGGCGCCACCTGTAGACGCACATGCGCCAAACGCAATCCCAAGCGAGGTCTCATGGTAAGGTAGCTACATACCAAATTTGAGAGGAATCCAAGTAGCGGTTGTCAAGTTATGCTCCGGAAACGAAATGTTACGGAATGACCCTAGGTGGCGCCACCTGTAGACGCACATGCGCCAAACGCAATCCCAAGCAAGGTCTCATGGTATGGTAGCTGCATACCAAATTTGAGAGGAATCCAACTGGCGGTTGTCAAGTTATGCTCCGGAAACGAAATGTTACGGACGGACGTACAGACGGACGTACGGACGGACGGATGGACAGACGGACGGACAAAGCGATCGCTATATGCCCCCCCTCTAGTTAGAGGGGGGGCATCTAGTTAGAGGGAGGGCATAATAAAAGAAAAAGATATATATGGTAATATCATGCTCACCCGTTAGGGGGCCATCAGGTTAGATGTAGAGCGAATAACTGAACTTCTCCCACAGTTTATAAGTATTTTCGACCTGGGTCCCCCCCATAATAAGTTTACTACGATCATAAAATAAACGATGTATTACTCATTTAGGATATCGAACTAATGTGTAAAAGAAGACAAAAGGAGCCAGAAGTAGAGATAGACCTATGTTGGGCAGAAGTTTGGATCAAACGATATAAATGTTGAACCCGATGTCAGCACAACAGGTTTTCTGGGTCACCGTATCGTAGCATACGGCCAGACTGCGTGCACCAGATAATTCCCATGATTCCTCAGTTCAAATTTAGGTAATTCAGCTGCCGACAATTGCCGACTAATAACGACTGCAAACAGATTTGCGCAAAGTCGAAATTTTGAGAATTGTATTGCACAGATTTTATATCTTGCGTAACATGAAGCGATGTAGGAAGGGAGACGGTGGCCATTGCCGTCTACCTAGTCTAAGTGATCGTTGGGCACTTCTAGTTTTTATGAACTTCTGGTACAGGTCACTCAGATTTACTGGAAATACATGTAGCTGGATCTAGGTCATTTGCCCTTCTGGACATTTGCCCTTCGGACATTTGCCCTTCGGATATTTGCCCTTCTGACCATTTGCCCTTCAGGTCAATTTGCCCTTCCACCCATTTGCCCACATTACACATTACACATGCATGGTATGTGGGAAACTGTTTTAGTAAACTTCTGACGAATACGAGTTCGGTCTTAATGTTTACTTCACCCAAATCAACATGTTCATTTTTTCACAGATAATCTTGATTAACACATCACTGGTTTTGTTCAAGTGTTGATTATTATTTCCCCATTATTCTAACTGTATGTGAGAGTTGGAATATTGGATTCCAAACATTCTCAAAGTCTGTGAAGAACGCTGAGATGGACAGAGGACAATTGCCCAGACCCTACATGCAGCTGGAAACTGTATTCGGTTTCAGTGAAACCAACTATATACTATTAGTGCTTTAATTTAACAGCTACCAGATGAATGTTTTTAGTGCTTTAATTTAACAGCTACCAGATGAAAATATCTTTTCTTTTTGAAGTTTGATGTCTTTTCTTTGTGAAATTTTGTTAAAACACAACATAAACATTATGATCGAACTTGAATATAATCGTCAGATGCTACCAGATGACTGTTTTTAGTGCTTTAATTTCTGTTTTTACCCCTCGGCCAAAATTTGGCCGAAGGGTATTGTCGTCGTCATGTACGTCTGTCCGTCTGTCCGTCACACCTTTCTCGTTACCAAGATATCTTTAGAACGACTTACCCTAGGCACACCAAACTTGCAGTGCACATCCGTATGCTCGTGACCCAGAACCCTATTGAATCTGGACCTGATTGGTTGGAAACTTTGGCGGCCATCTTTAATTTATGCGAAACCATCACAGCTTTCTTGTTACCAAGATATCTTTAGAACGACTTACCCTAGGCACCCCAAACTTGCACTGCACATCCATATGCTCATGACCCAGAACCCTATTGAATCTGGACCTGATTGGTTGGAAACTTTGGCGGCCATATTTAATTTATGCGAAACCATCACAGCTTGCTTGTTACCAAGATATCTTCAGAACGACTTACCCTAGGAACACCAAACTTGCACTGCACATCCATATGCTCATGACCCAGAACCCTATTGAATCTGGACCTGATTGGTTGGAAACTTTGGCGGCCATATTTAATTTATGCGAAATCATTAATCTTGTGTATCTTAGGTACCATTTCTCTGTTCAGTGTGAAACTTGGTATAGATCATCGATGCATCAAGAAACTTCAAAGGAATGACCAAACCAGTTTCCCTGATTCGGTGAAAACCTTAGCGGCCATCTTTAATTTATGCAAAATCTTTAATGATATATATCTCTGATACCATTCAAGTGTTCTATACGAAACTTGGTATACAGCATCGATGTATCAAGAGACCTGCAATGTATAACCACATCAGTTCCTCTGAGTGGCCGGAAGGATGGGCGGCCATCTTTAATTTATGCAAAATCATGAATGATCTCTATCTCTGATACCGTTCGAGTGCTCGATGTAAAATTTGGTATATATCATCGATGCATCAATAGACTTACGATAAATGACAGTTCTGGCATTTCTGATTGGGCGGAAACCTTGGTGGCCATCTTTAATTTATGCAAAACCTTTAATGATGTATATCTTTGATACCATTTCAGTGTTCTATATGAAACTTGGTATACAGCATCGATGTATCAAGAGACTTGCAATGAATAACCACATCAGTTCCTCTGAGTGGCGGGAAGGATGGGCGGCCATCTTTAATTTATGCGAAATCATTAATGATCTCTATCTCTGATACCGTTCGAGTGCTCGATGTAAAATTTGGTATACATCATCGATGTATCAATAGACAGTTCTGGCATTTCTGATTGGGCGGAAACCTTGGTGGCCATCTTTAATTTATGCAAAATCTTTAATGATGTATATCTTTGATACCATTTCAGTGTTCTATATGAAACTTGGTATACAGCATCCATGTATCAAGAGACTTGCAATGAATAACCACATCAGTTTCTCTGAGTGGTGGGAAAGATGGGCGGCCATCTTTAATTTATGCGAAATCATTAATGATCTCTATCTCTGATAATTTTCAAATGCTCCATGTAAAATTTGGTATACATCATCGATGCATCAACAGAATTATGTAATGAATACCGGTTTCTCTGATTGGACGGAAATGTTCGAGGCCATTTCTAATGGCAAAATTTTTCATAATCTGTATATTTGTCACTTGACTGCTTGGTGTTCCTGAAGTCTTGCTTCAAATTGAATACATTATGAATGGCTGGCGCCCAGAGCCGAGGGGTTTTCAGATGCGCAGCTTCGTATTTCTTTTAAAGTTTGATATCTTTTCTTTGTGAAATAAACATTAAGAACTTGAACATATTCGTCAGAAGTTACTAAATCAGTCTCCCATACACCATGTGTATTGTGGGCAAATGGGTGGAAGGGCAAATTGACATGAAGGGCAAATGGTCAGAAGGGCAAATATCCGAAGGGCAAATGTCCGAAGGGCAAATGTCCAGAAGGGCAATTGACTGTACATGTATGATTTTAGCATGAAATTTAAAAAAAAAAGATTATATTTTTTGCAGATAGGCCACCTGTTAGAAAAAAGAGTAGGGGTTATTTTGGTGGGTTGGTAGGGTTGTAGCGCATTTACGTATAAAGCAACATGTGAAAAACACGACGAAATGTAACACACAATGTCCTGCCCTGCAGTACAGCACCTGTGAGAAATAGAGATTAAAATGTACCTTGACATGCTTGATACATGTATGAATATCTTGTTTGTACAAATTATATGTATTGTATGAACCATTGGATTTGTGTATTATGCATGATATTGATGCCCTTGAAATGTCTAATTATATATCTTCTCATTGTTTGGGGTTCTGTAAACATCTAAGCAGCCCCAGGAATTGTGACAAGAAGATTTAATTTAATCTGTACAAAAGTGCTCATTAGGCCAGGTGCACTGTTCTACATGTACATGTACATGTATTCCAGTGGCGTCATCTTGTTCAGTAATTTAATTCCAAGTTTTAATGCATGTACATACATGTATAAGTTTATGTGCATGTCTTTAATAAAGGTTCTCACTGTACTGTACATGTATAAGATACAGCGTATCATGTTGGGCACACCGGTTCTCTTTAGATCACCGAAGTTAAGCAACATTGAGCCTGGTCAACACTTGGATGGGTGACACAGTGCTATACATATACATGTACTGGCTGGGCTGATCAATGTCCAGGATATTACATGTAGGAACTGTGGGCAGTATTGTATCCTGGCACAAGTAGGCACCATCATAATATGATTAAAAAATTGTTGAAAACGACGCTAAAGCCTACTTACTCATTCCCTGTACACCCCTCCACCACCCTGTAATACAGATGTGCAATGTACATGTACGGTAATTTCCCTATTAATTCGTGATGTAGTGATGAAACTCAGCACTCCAAAAATTGGCTACTTTCGAATTATTTGTTGAGCGAATTCTAGAAAAACGCGAGTGTTCGAATTAAATGTCGCGCCGACTTTCACGGAGAATCCAAAATGGCGGACCGCTTCGCCGTGGTCGTAGTGATCATATTTATTACCGTGTATTAACTTTGATATCTCATCAGTTTCCATAAAATGCAGTGTATGATGTCAGAAAATCCCCTCTACTCTAATTTTATTCGAGGAAGTCGAGCATATTTATCGAGTGACGAGTTCAGCACGATCATGCAGATTTTTGAGCTGACGTCCGTAAATTCGCGTCCATAATAACATCGTAAAAGTAGGCCAAAACATTGAACATATTCCTTCCTTTTTGTTCAGTATTAGCTATGATCTATATTATGAAACCTAACTGACATGGAATTGAATGAATATTCTGGAAATATAAAACTATACACATATTAGAGTATTCCATGTTCGAGTCGTTCGGTATGTCGACGTCGTTGTTGTGAACCCTGAAAATGAACCAACGGCAAATTTGTGTAGGATTGTATCACGAAGTTTTAGACAGATTAGCGGACTGTCACACACTTTTTGGTCTTCACTGTGCATGATTTTACACACACCATCCAGGACTTGAATAAATATCCCGGACCTATGACACGAAATTAATGTTGAATTAACGGCGGATTGTACAAGAGAACCGAGTGTCAGTCGGCAATACACGTTTCGATTGGTTTGTTTCAAGTATGAGAATATCTATTACGGTATCGGTACTGTAACAGTTTACTAAAAGTAAAAGTCGAAGTATGATATCGTTCTGAATATTAATTAAATACTGGTATGTTCTCATCTCCGAAACTTTACCTAATGCCATTTAAATGTTTCTCAAATTTGTTTAGCATATAGAGTAATGGAATGGCGATAGCGATGTTTTGACTCTTAGTGTAAAAATGCGCGGTATAATTCCAAAGAATTTTTGATTGCTGGAATTTTGGTAAGTTCGTGGGTATTCGTAAGAAATATTTTCATTCACAATAAAATATTTAACAAAACCGGAAAGAGTAAGTCTTTATGATAACTATATTTGAACAAAACAGAGCACATGCAGAGATGATTGTTGTCGGCGCTTCACATCGCAAAATTTGTTTGTGTCCCCTGGTGGGAAAACTGACGTTTGTCAACTGTGTGATTTCCTGTCTATGTTTCATTAAACGATAGATGCAATCAAAGCCAAGATATAACAAGTTTGAATGAGGTATTGTGAAATTTACAGGACGAACAAGGGCCACACATTAACACACAAACCCATAATACTGCAGCGTTAATTTGAAACCCCTTTCAATTGCCTCTTGCTGGTGAATCGCGCATCCTCACCCAGAGCTGAATTTGGGCTTCCGAAGGGACAAGGTATTCCCCAGGCAGTCAATTCAATGTTATTACACACGATCTCATTTGCATATGAATAAGTGTCATTTCCAGTCTGGGTGAAACTTGCATGCTGCACGTGGACTCTCCTATTTCACTATATATTTCATGCTGTTCAGATTCTCTCCACTGGAAACTGAAACATCTTGTCACCCCTATCCTGACTTTGGATTCTTCCATTTTATGTGGTTTCCTCTGGAGGACAAGCTGTGCTGAATGGGGAAATAGCTGGACAGGCTAAAAATAAACTAACACTTCATTAGCAAACTATCCCGGTACTCAAAACAATGTAGCCATTGGCAATTTAAATATCAAAGGAGACCTGCAGCAAATGCCATTCATGTGGAGGCTTGGTGTTTCAGTAGGAAATTGAGGGGCACTGAGGGGGTATACTATTATGTCGTGCGATGTGAACACATCGTTTCAAGTTTGTTTCCTATACAGTGAACCTTAATAATGATAATAATAAAAATACGGCCTCTTTCACGAACATGCTATTAGATATTGTATTGTATGTTGAGTATTATTAGAAGGGAGAAAAATCAGAGAACCTGATGAAGAATGCAGGACGAGTCAGATCGATCACCGTAATTCTGTAGGTTTGTTTACGGTCAAATATACTTACCACATGTGGTCTGCGTAAATACCTCACCTTGTCGTGTGGATAATAACACGGACGTATGGACTGTTAGGGGGAGGGAGGGGGGGAATGGATGTTCTGAAAGAAAAAAGGAAACCCTTTCACCATTGTTTGTGATCTTCCAGGCTTGTCGATACGTTGTCATGCACAAACAAGTGATGCTCGAGAATTGTAGTCCAGATTTTTTATTTTTAGAAATTTTTATTGATCAAAATACTAAAATAAAATCAACGTTAAATGTACATCCTTCCAAAAGGCTTTTCATGATGGCTCATTTTTGACGTCAAATAATGGTCGTTTGATTGTCCACTTCACGTGAAAATATAACGAATAGCATACAGCATACCGAAAGGTTAAATCGCATCTTGCTTTCCGCAAACGAAGAATTCAGTTGCTGTGAAGAAATCTGATGCAATTCACCAGCACACACGTTACAACTTGATATCTCCGCGGGAACGTCACCCGACAAAGTTTGAACTCTGCTCCCTTCCAGTGCCTCCTTTGAACACGGCCCAAGTGCCTCCCATACGAATAATACAGGGCAGGAGGTCGGGCAGGTAAATGGGGGACAGCGAGGGGTTTAGCATATACGACGAACAAATATATTAACGTTGAAGATCTCTCAAATTTGTTACTTAAAATAATGTGTGTTTTTCAAATAAAGGAATGCTGGTTTAAAGAAAGATATTTGATATACGAACGCTGGAAACTGAAGAATGATTTAATAGCGGGCCGTGTGCAGACACTCGACCACGTGTGGGGGACTACCGTATATATTTTTCCCGAATGCGGCGAAACGCGATCAAGTTAGGATAAAATTACAGGACTGTGGAGTTAATTGAATCAATTGTTTTCCTTATAGACTGTAAGTAATAGTAATTCAGTCTGATTATATTGTACCATTCCCTGTTGTTTCTCTGCGCTTACAAATAATAGCATATGCCGATATACTATACGAGATTCTAGTAACATATTCACTTTACTTTCATCGGCACGAACTCCGTGGCGAAAACTGGAGTGTTCGAATTTATTGTTTCACGGATATTGAAAATGTTCCCGTGTTCGTTTTATTAGGATGGACAAAATCACGACAGCGGAAAAATCGGCCGTTTTCGAATTAAGTTTGGAAGGTGAATTAATAGGGAAATTACCGTACATTAAAGATGTGCACGGAATTCAAAGCTTCTTGTTTTAATACTTGTATGTAGCTCAATTAAACTACATATGTACATGTAGCTGTTGCAACCTGTTGAAGTATGGTAAGATACTCACCTGAACATTAAATTGACAAAATATTCCAAAATCCTGGTCCACCTAGGCCTGATTCACAAGATACAGGAGAACAATAGACTTTCTGTGTACAACAATGAGTCCAGGTGAGGTTTCAGTTGAATAACTACCTGATCAGTTGAACCATTCAAGAAAGATTGATCAAAATCATGGATATATTTATGTATTCATTATTGTAATGATTTAGGAGGGTGATCAAATGTATTAGAACTATTGAGTTTTGCCCACAAAATTGAATGTGATTGAATTCAATTGGGTGATTGAGTTATTGAGTCACATTGGTTATCATGCATTGTCATGGTGGTTATGTTTACAGGTGGGAATCCCCAGCCATCCTGCGGACCATAACTTACACAATGATACCAGTCCCCAAGGTCACAGCTTTTCACAGACATCATTCATGTCTTACTCAAACACTGGCAATGGGACGCCTAAGGTCTATCAGGCATCTTCATCCATGAGATCTGCGCCCGGAGGGGTGAGTACACAATTCCAGTTTATTTTGAGTCTAATGATATGGTTGTCTGGGTCTAGGTGTGCAGTCTATCATTTGTCTATAAGTCTGATGTAATTGTGGATAGACCAAGGACTGGTTGGTCCCAGTGACAGGGTAATGTGACTAGGTGGATTATCATATCTGCCTATAACATGGTGCTTCATCGAGGCAGCACTACATGTATGAACAGGTGCCAGGCATTGGGACCAAACAGTTGTTAAAAGTGATGTTAAAACCTACTCAGTCACTCAACCCTTGAATCATGAAACTGCATTTTGGAACCGACCAAACATGTCACCGCGAAGAAGTATCATTGATTGATCCTTATCAGAGATTGGTCACGATTTCATCAGCAGCGAATGAAAATGCAGAACCAGGCCTTGCTCTCATCGGATTTTTCCCTCCTGAAATCAACAGGATCAAATTTCTTACTTTCCTATAGTACATCAACCTGTTAGATTTCTGTTTGAAAACACCAATCAGTTGTTAACATCCCAAAAAAGGAATCGATTGAGCCTCATTATAGATTAATGAAGGCTGTCTGTTTGTCGTTTAATTCAATCAGCAATCAAATGATCAATGAATTTCAAGATTGAATATTTTTTGTTCATGCATGCTGTCTGTATATTTAGTTCAATCATCACATACTAGTATTACATGTAGTTTAATCATATCTTTAATTGGTTAATCTCAAACCTGGATAGCCAGGGTTGTCTGCATTATTCTGATTTCAATTGTTAATTTCTGATTGGCACTTGATTGGTGAAAAAGTTATTTCTAATTGCTCTCCTTCACAGGTGAAAGAAGTTAAGAAATCTATACGCGACTCGGAGAGTGGCCTGGAGAAGATGTCCGTTGGTCACCACATACACCAGAGGGGTCATGTCATAGAAAAGTCACGGAACCGACGAACTGGTGACGAGGAAGAAAACCAGAATTTTGTCAACATAGATGAAAGTAAGTGGATTAATGTAGCACCAGGACATTTGTACTCGGTGGCCGAGTGGTCAAAGGCATTTCATACTCCTACTTCCTCCACCATATGATTGAAATAACCTTGTGTGGGATGCAGTAATTTCAGCTACATAGATATTAGCCAGTATAGGGGACAGGCTTACCTGCCGGTTAAAACCCTGAGAGAAGTCGTCTGTCACTCTGTTGCAGTCCAGGTCAGTTTCTTCTCTGGCTTCTTTTCCAAGCCCGCGAGTTACTCTCATTGGCTAGAGGGCAATCAGCGCCCTCTACCAAGGGGAGATAACTCTATAATAAATCACTTCCCTGCATCAATCTGACACTATTCGTTAATAGTCTATTTATCTAAACTGACAAGACAGTGAGAAAACCTATTCTCACTACAGGGACATCATGCCAATCCAACTACAACTCGCATAACATAAGCTTAAGTAAAATTCAGTCAATTTTCTTTTGAATTGTTCATTTGTACTTTGGTTGCAGATCAGGCCCAGTCTTTTGATAGAGAATTCAAGGAAAAAGTGGCCCAAACAAGAGTCTCCAATGCAAGAATCACATTACAGAATCATCAACGCGCTCCAAGGGGTCCAACAGGAGCTGCACGACTGGCGATTACCCCACCAGAACATCACAACGAAACAAGGAGACATCCAGATTACAAGCGCCATACAGATACTAATCGCCCAGTGAGCGGTGGGACAGAGGGTAAACGCCCCAGCAGTGCAGAGGTGACCAAACGGTTGTGGGCAGATGCTACGAAAAGAAATGAAGTGAAACGTCAAGGCGGAACAGATGCAAAACGCCATAGTGGAGGAGAGGGAAAACGTGTCAGTGGGGAACGGGTGGATTCAAAACGTGTTGGTTTCCTGGATAGTAAACGTCCAAGTGGTGTGGAGAGGAGGAGAAATCTACATAGTGTCAGCAAAAGTTACCGAGATAGGGAATAACTGAATATACACAGGTAAGGGAATAACTGAATATACACAGGTAAGGGAATAACTGAATATATACAGGTAAGGGAATAACTGAATATACACAGGTGAGGGTATAACTGACTATACACAAGTGAGAGAATAACTCAATACAATAACTCAATATGCACAGGTGAGGGAATAACTCAGTATACACATACTCATCGGTAACACACACAGGCGAGGGAATAACTGAATACACACAAGTAAGGGAATAACTGAGTACACACAGATAAAGAACTCACTGAATATACACAGGTAAGGGAATAACAGATATACACATGTAACCTACACAGGTGTATCAGTCTGTCGCGAGATCATAGAATATTGAGAGGGATTCTGGGCCCACAATGCTTAATTGTGAATGAAACTTATTTTTACTAGTACATTTTCCATACATAATATTTCACCTATTTGGCCATCCATAATAATAGGTTTGTTGAGGTAACGGGCTTCAACAATAGATAGGTCAATCAGTATGAATTCCTTTCTGCTTTATAGTTTTAGCATACATCTTTCTTAAAATTGTTGTGGGGTTAATTTGAAATTGTTTTCAGTAGGATAACCCGTAGCCATGTATTGATAGATCTACTTTGATGTAATAACTCAGAAGTAGTAACAGTACTTGTTGAAAATAATTTGGACATTCTATTACAAATAACATGGACCAAATTACCTCTCTCTCTCTCTCACCAAATCACCTCTCTCTCTCATATCTTTTCAGACATGATGGCACAGCAAGATGGCACAACATGTATTCAGTGTGAAAATCTGTGAACCGGATCAAACCAGCTTCCTTTACAAACTTACCTGTGATTGGTCAATATCATTACACTACCACGGTTACAATCAAGATAACACATTTAGCTGAGGAACATTTGTGTGTGTGATTTTTATCTCGACTGCATCAACCTGGCGTCCATTATTTTCCATACCCAAAGACTATGAAATTTCTGTGCGTATCATTATTATTTTCTTACCATTGGATTTGAATAAGTAGCTGCTGACCTCTTTGGCGGTATAGCCCTCTGTTTATCTATTCTTAACAAAAAATAATTACACACATTTAATAACATAAACCAGTTCATGTAACACATGCTGGATTTTTTCTAAGGCAACTGAAAGGTCATTGATTGAAATTGTAGTTTAAGGGCCGCTTCCCATTCGGATTTCGCGGCCCATCCTGAAAGGTCACATGATTGGTTGAATATTTATACAAACATACATGTACAGAATTAATCTGATTGGTTCTATCATTGTCCATACATGAATGTTACACTGGCATCGATTGGTTAGCTTGAACATGCATAATTACCATCACTGATTGCTTGTTCGCAGCAGGGGGATATTAAAATTGGTAAGGGGGTGGCTTAGTGCTTTAATGTAGGGGATATAGAGTCTATTGAGGTTATGTAATCTTTGGTAAATGAATCTCTTCTGATTTTTCACTAATTTAAAGTTATGAAGAATGCCTTTCCAAAAATGGTGGCAGATGTAGCATACATACTGAAGCATGGAGATGGTCTAACCTTGGTCTGGACAAGAAGGCCGATACTGGCACTTCGTCTGAAGAAAGACAGCATTTCGTTCCTCCTGTTCCTCTCATTTTGTGTTGAAGATCTAAGCTAGAGAATGGAAGGACGGGGGAAGTACATGTACTAGTCTCCCTACTTGCTTGTACTCTGAAGTAGGATACAGATACATGCATGATACCTACTGATGAGAGATTTGTTTTTTTCAGTAATCTCAATAGTGAAGGACCACAGGGATTTTCAATTCATTTTCTGTTATCTTCCTGTTTACATTGGGTCAGTCAAGTTGAACATGGAAAGGAATACATCATTTGTTCAAGAACTTTTAGCAGATTTCTTTTAAGTTTACATAATACAGTCGTTAGTCTTTTGTTTTCTTATCGTATCCACCATACGGAATTGATTCCGTGTTTTTAACCTTTAATTGGTTACCATGATTACGTTGAATGAATTTTGTTATTTTATTGTAATTGTATCTACATGTACTCGCAATTATTCATTTATTTACATCCATATTATTGTTTTTGATTCGATATAAGTCATTTAAGATTTTTGATATAATTTCTGTAGAAACTCAGTTGATAGCAATAGGAAACCAGAACTTGTCCCTGGGGTCTATTTATCAAATAGCATTCTACTACATGAAGCTTGTTAAAAAGTAAGCCAATTGACAAATAAACTATTCTTTAAAGGGAACGTAAACTCTGCGGTAAAACACCGCGGAAATTATACAAGAGTCCCGATAAATTAAAAAAATCGTGACAAATTATTTTTCTCATTTTTTTTCAATGAATGAGACAGACGCAAACATAGAAAATACCGTGATTTGAAATTTCTTGGGGGCGCCGCCATGTTTGTTTTGGACAGGATTTTTATCCAATGGGAAAGCGTAAAATTCAGTTGTGCCGATAATCTCCTACGTCATCGGACATTCTCTGTGTCGAGATAACATGGGCGCACATGGTAGTTTTCATGCACTCCTCCGTTCCCCGACTAACAGAGACAATGTTATCGATTAGCTTTGATGTAGAATACAGCCTGATTCTAGCAGATATTCTACGATGCCGGGCTGCTCTGCATTTGGCTGTCACAATGTACCAGGTAATCCCGACACGTCGCACTATCATCCTCGTTCATGTTTGTAAGCTACGGTCTCGAATACTGCACCTATGCCAATTGACGCGTTTTTACCTCCAGAGGCAGAAGAACTAGTGTCCACTGACGTCACGATTCTTCAAACATGGAGGCCTCTATGTTCGTCCAGTGTAACGAAGTTAAGACGTTTAGTACTGCTTTGAAAAAATTGTAAAAAAATATCTGATAAACGATTTGGATTCTATGAGGAAAAAGCTTTAACTGGCCATGCACGTTTCACCAGAGTTTACGTTCCCTTTAAAGATGTCGTAGACATATGAACATGAACACTTTAAGTGTGAACCTTACATGTGTCTGTATTTTCTGATTTTTGTACGTGTAACCTTCTGCACACCTGTACATGAATATCTGGGCTTCAATTCAGATTTTTCTCTCAGAAAGACTGTCCATATGTTCGGTCGGCAATGCTTGTATTTTGGAAATGTTTGTCAGGATTAGCTGAATGAGACATAAGTAAAATGCATGTAAACAAAGAGAAATTTCCCAATTGTTTTGTATTATCATGAATCTGCATATATCTCTGTGTGTCTGGATTTGCTGTGGTAGAAATATTGAAGGTTAAGATACGTAACTATCTGTATTGTTTTGTGCAAGTAGTGTTTAGTGCTACAATTATTATTAACATAGCTCTTTTGTGATGTAAATATTGAATTTATTTTACCTTAGTTTGTTGTAAAATTTAGGTGAGCCACATTAGGGAATCCCTTGAACCAGCAGTGCAGATGCTGGGGAATCCCCCAAACCAGCAGTGCCGATGCTGGGGAATCCCCCAAACCAGCAGTGCCGATGCTGGGGAATCCCCCGAACCAGCAGTGCTGATGCTGGGGAATCCCTCAAACCAGCAGTGCTGATGCTGGGGAATCCCTCAAACCAGCAGTGCTGATGCTGGGAAATCCCTCAAACCAGCAGTGCGGATGCTGGGGAATCCCTCAAACCAGCAGTGCTGATGCTGGGGAATCCCTCAAACCAGCAGTGCTGATGCTGGGGAATCCCTCAAACCAGCAGTGCTGATGCTGGGGAATCCCTCAAATCAGCAGTGCTGATGCTGGAGAATCCCTCAAACCAGCAGTGCCGATGCTGGGGAATCCCTCAAATCAGCAGTGAAAATGCTGGAGAATCTCTCAAACTAGTAGTGCCGATGCTGGGGAATCCCTCAAACCAGCAGTGCAGATGCTGGCATGCATACAATTTTTATGTACAAAAGCTCCATGTGTATGTACAAAAGCCCTACGCTGAAAAATATGTGTACACGGAGGTGGATACATGTGATAGGTCACATGTTTATAACAATATCCTGTCAATGAATGAACAGTGCAGAGGTTTTAAATATATACAACTCCTGTTTAAAATGACTTGTCCACAAGTATGGCCTCTTCAAGATGAAATAATTATGAATACATAAGCATCTACATCTACGTGTTGATGGAATAAATGTTTTTTGCCTTATCTTATTTTACAATT
Organism: Hanleya hanleyi; assembly: GCA_036873755.1. Lineage (NCBI taxonomy): Eukaryota > Metazoa > Mollusca > Polyplacophora > Lepidopleurida > Hanleyidae > Hanleya > Hanleya hanleyi. The sequence continues at coordinate 16,372 of JAVTVY010033252.1, read as the reverse complement.
CAGTAGCAGTCTCTCCTTAGACATGTTTGACCTTGTATAATTGTTTGATACTGGAATTAGTCAATTTTGTAAAATCATCCTGTTAAATATAAATTAATCTGACTAACATTAATTTTGTATGATATTTTTTGCACTATCACCACTAGTTTACATAGTGGCAACTGCTACAGGATCCAGTTTCCCCCCATCAACATTCCATATTTAGGTCCGTTTCCAAAGATTGCACTCAAATGTTTGTTTGTTGTCCATACAAATATCACCTAGTCTAGTGAGATCATTCAAAGGGGTTCTTATTGGCTACTTATTACATGTGTGGTACATCCCAGGGAATCTATCCTGACCAATCAGAATGTTTGTTACAGTATGATCTATTAGTTTTGTCATAGTACCGGGAGCATGAACAATTTTGATCGATCATCTTTTATGTGTCCGGGTTACTATCTTATTGCAGGGGTATGCAGGAAAATCCTGTTAATCTGACTTTTTGACACTCTCCGGATTACACTTAAAAATTGAATCCCTCCTATAAAATGTGGCAGTGTAGACTAGTACCTTTTCGTGTCAACATTTAGGCTGTAGTGAAATGAGCTTTGGACAAAGTGGGATTATGGAGATATTTCTATGTACCAGAAATAAAAATCGACCATAGAGGTCCATGTCCCCCGCTAGCAGTACCAGTTATGGTGGATGTAATCCACCATAACTGGCGCTGCTGCTGCGGGGGCCATGGCCCTCTATGGTCGATTGTTTTTGGTCGATGATATCTCATATCATTGATGAAGAGTATGATTCGAATATGGAGATATTGCTGATGAGCTTAACATAATCTAATACAGCAGATGGCACCCATATTGGATTATGCACATCAATAAAACATAATACCAACTGTCCTTTCACCAATGTCCATGCACTCCCCAAGTTTGAAGTAGATTGGTTGAATCGTTCTAGAGTTATTGTCCAGACAATATCTAAATGCTGAAAATCTAAGATGACTGATGGTGGCCATCTTGGATTACACAGGTAACTGAAAAAGCAATGACAACTGTCCTCTCACCATGTCAAGCCAAACTGCAAGATTGAAGTTATTCTAGAGTTGCTGTCCAGACAAGATGCAACTGCTTAAAATGCAACATAATCCAATATCGCTCGTAGATGGCAGACAAATTGGATTATGCTCGTTCATGAAACACAATCCTAACCGGGATCTTACCAAGGTCAAGGCACTCCCCAAGTTTGAAGTAGATTAGTTGAATCGTTCACGAGTTATTGTCCGGACAAGATCAAACTGCTTAAAATCCAATGAAATTCAGTTTGGCTGATGGTGGCCATATTGGATTAAGCACGTCCTTGAAAAACAATCCTAATCCTCCTCTCAACAATGTCAAGGCACTCCTCACATATGAAGTTGATCGGTTAAATCGTTCACGAGTTATTGTCCGGACAAGAAAATCTTACGGAATTACAGACACCGGTGTTTCTAAGTAGCGGGGGACAATTAAAGATGTGATCAACCTCAAATCTAGGCTGGAATCGATGTCCCTCAAACTCTGCGAAACTGTTACAACAGGTACAAAATAAAACACATTTGACCACAATAAACATGTTTCTATCCTTCATGTGAAAATAGAAGGAATTGGTCTTTAAAATTGAAACTGCATGGCTTGCCATTTATTTTTCGACGACCGTGTCAACAAGCGTGTACGTGTGGTGCATCCCGTCTGTGTGCTCTGTGCATTTTTCAGCAGTGAAGTTTGAGAAAAAATCATAGGTATTGTTTTTGATGATAATAGGATCACCATATACAACACGAGAATATCTTGTCAGCGATATAATAGAAACACTGCTCGCTTTGACGGGTTTCCTGTTTCGCCATTGAACATGTGTTGTACACGGAAAGGAAATTGACATCACTGCGGGACGTTTGAGTGACGTAGCAGTTGCAGCCATGGGAAAACAACATTACAGCTTGTGCCTAATATTCGGTAGAGTCTAAGGGGAGAGTTTACTAAATCCGTCAATTTTGAGGCTGATTCCACTCTTAACATATATGTTTCAGTCAGTATCATATTGCTGTGTAAATGATGCAATATTTATATGTAGACCATCTACCATGCAAAAACAGAAGTACAAGTTTTGGTATTGCTCAAATCTGAAGACTGAGCTAATTTGCATAAGAGAAACATCGTATTTGTACCAGTCACTAAATATTTATGAAGCAGGTTCAGTACATCACTGCCCCAATTCCATTCCTAGTGTGTATGGTATGTGGATAGATCTGCAGTCAAACACAATGTCATCATTGAACACAGCAGGCATACCACTATTTATCTACAGTAGTATGGCGTGTTCCTAGTTTTACAAAATATGTATTGTGATTTTCGCAATAAAAAAAAAGTTGTTTAGAGATGTAGAACTGTTGTTTGTACAGACTGGTGGTCTAGTTTCACCAACATAACATGTGCATTGGTGATCCCATAGTAGCAACTCCCCGTGGGGCTTCCAGGGATTCACCTGGATGTCGTTGTGCACACCACAGGTCATGGTAAGAATAGGCCTCAGCTCCTCGGACAGTTTTTTTGTAAGCGGCGAATAACTGAGGCACCTGTGGGGTTCCCACCCGTGTGGTTCCCGGGTGTGAAAAGGAATAAGACCTAATGTCATGATATGACCGATATATGGTTGAAAGCGACGTTAAATCATATTCACTCGCTCACTCACTCACCCCATAGTAGCAAGTTCTCAATCTAACATGTTTATAATTTGTGGAAGTCATGGACTTCGGACAGTACAATATACCTTAAAATCAACTAGTCTATCAACTCAATTCCCAACAACCTGAAGACTAATTTCTCAATATTTTCTATCAAAACTGGATCCAACAGTCGGACTAAGCTGTAGCGGATCATTCTCAAGGAAAGGCACATTTTCACTTTGAAAATTTACCAATGACTGCTGAATTTGATATGAACAGTGCCTTTATTGACAAAACCGTTTAAATTCCGTACAATGAATGCAAACATTCTCAACAATAAACCGTTCAGAGCAGTGTAATGATGGATTTGTCTTCAATCATGTCAAGTGAATAGTAAATAACATAGGACATTTTGGATGGAATTCTTTGCTGCTCCCTGGTTTAAATGACATTTTGGAAGGAATTCATTGCTGCTTCCTTGTTTATATTGCTGGGATGGTCCAAAAACAATGCGTTTGTAATTTGTAACATTTCTTTGTTCCAAGTTTTTTTTTTAACTCCGGAAGTACTACACGCTGATCCTTTAAACAGAACAACATACTGATGAAAACCCAAGTGATTCAGGTCCGCTGTATATCGGTCTTGTAAGATAAAGCATTGTGAATTTATGTGATTTCCAATAGGCAAGTGATCAGCCATTGTCCGTTTGCTGACCTGTCAAGTCACTGCAGACCCAAGCTTTTGTAGCATGGCGAATAAGGGCGGCCATATTGGACTATGCAGATAGTCGAAAAACAATTTCTGCCATCCTCTCAATCATTCCAAACCACTGGGCATGTTCTATATCAACAGTAAAATAGTTGCCAGTGACCGACTTAATAGCATGGCTGCATACATGTATATACCTAAGCCATGGCAGCCATATCAAGTTTTAAGTTCATGGATCAAATAGTTTTTGAGTTATTGTGGTCAAAAGGAAAGTGTGACGGAATGACAGACAGAGCAAATCTGGACACGGTGGGCACAAAACGAGTTATTCAACCTGCGCTTGGAAAGGAAACCACCTGGCAGCAAAATTTTGTATGAAATGAGAGCTGTAACTATCAATACTGAGTGATTAAGTGAATATGATTTTAGGTCGCTTTCAACAATATTTTGGTCATATTACGACGTTTGGACCCTATTCTTTTTTACACCAGGGAACCCCACGAGTAGGTTTCTATTACTTTTCACACCTGGGAACCTGATGGGTGCCCCAGTTAGTAGCCTCTTATGACAAGCTGTCCGAGGAACCGAGGCCTATTCTTACCATGACCTGGGGTGTGCAGAATGACGCCCCAGGTCAAAGCCGAAAGCCGCACAGGCTGTCAATATTGAGGACCTTGAGTTCTTCGCAAGGGAGATCATGGTACTATCAGTTTCTCAGTTTTAAAGGTGAACTGCAAAGCCTTCCATTGTTCTGCTAAATCTCCGATCAAGGCCTTTGTAGTTGTTCATGTGTGGTACTTTTATGTTCCTGTGGATTATTTTCTTTTTCCAAGTCAAAACTTATACCACCAGAAAACTGGAGCCACAACTATTGCAGACGTCATTGATTTCCTCCCATTGTTTTTGGAACGTAATGACATCATAGGGGTCCTCACTCATTCATTCGACGTAGCAGGACGTGTAAAATGATACATTAACTAAAACTTGAATGAAGGAGACCTCCATAACGTCATTACAAGCAAAGAGGGATGAACGATGTAAGTTTTCAATACGAATTCACAACAGGATAATATTGTTATTTAAGCAAAATAAATTTGCTCCAAAATCGCATAACAACTCACATAACAAGATGTAACCAGCACTTCAGAAAAAGTTTAATTAAGCTTTACAGTTCACCTTTAGTGATCTACCCCTAAATCTTTCTCCAGAAGAGGTTTTGATTTCTCTACTTAAAACTGCCAATTATATGCAAAGGCAGCAAAATCTAGGAGTGTGTTCAGCAGCTGGTTGTGTAGATTTCACAAACAGAAGATCTGTGCTGCATGGATGAAAGACAGATGACAAAACTGCATCATCAAAGAATGTTCAAGGGCTGACTACATTTTTAACACGTATGTGATCCCAGTATTACGAAATGTCAAGAAACACCACAGTTCATAGTTCATTTATTCACCATTTGCTTTACTGAATGCTACATAAATGGGATATTTAATTGGAATAAATGTTCCAAAATCCACAAGTTAGATTCACCATGGTCCATGAAGAGAGTGACTAAGTGTCTTGGAAGACAGGCCCATAGCCAAGGCAGGATTTCTGGGTTCAGGCGAATCCCCTTTTGGAAAACTTTTTTGTCCGCCACCACGAAGTGGTGGGAGAACATGGAAATGCTAGCTGTTCGTCCGTCCTTCTCGCCGTCCCACATCTTCTGAACGCGATATCTCAAGAACATTTCGACCAATCGACTTCAAACCTGATTCTGTCAGTCTCACATCTTGGAAACACGATATCTATAGAACAACTTAACCAATCGACTTCAAACTTAAGAAGGTGCTTCACATCAGTTGGACGGCTATTGGTATTGATTTTCCCTGGGGTACGTAATCCAAGATGGCTGCCATTGACCATATTGGATTCCGTCCATCCTGCATCTTGTGAACGCAATATCTTGAGAACAATTTGACCAATCGACTTCAAACTTGACAAGGTGCTTCACATCAGTTAGACGGCCATTGGTATTGATTTTCACGGAGGTACGTAATCCAAGATTAACCATCTTGGATTCCGTCCGTCCTGTATCTTGTGAACGCGGTATCTTGAGAAGAATTCGTCCAATCGTGCTTCACATCAGTAGTGTTGATTTTCATTGAAGTAGTATGTAATCCAATATGGCTGCCATTGGCCATCTTGGATTTCACTCACCCATATTGTACCCATCTGTGTTGTGAACGCGATATCTTGAGATCTATTTCACCCATCGATTTATGAACCTCACCATCCACAAATCCATAGAAACTACAGACCTACATTCCAGTGTTACACTACCCATATTACTGCTTCCCAAACCTCAACTTGTCTCAACAATTCCAGATATCCACATACACATATCCACTTTCCAAGTTATATTTAAGGAGATATTGGAAGCGTATATGCTGTATGCTCTCAGACAGGCTACTTGGCGGAGGACCTGCTAGCTACTCGGCTTGTTCTCGTACAAAAGCTCTTTTCAAACTGAAGTGAACCCCCTAGTTGCCCCTTTTCTCATACAGCGAATCCATTTTGAAGTGAAGGTGAACCACCCCTGAAAAAATCCTGGCCTGGAAGAGGGGAATAAAGTGTCTTGGTTTGCAGTGTTTGATAATGCAGGAGTGAGCAGGATTTAACATCATTTTCAGTCATGAAGACAGTGCTTACATCTTATCTTGGACACTGATCAGTCACATGAGGACGGTGCTTACATCTTATCCTGGACACTGATCAGTCACATGAGGACGGTGCTTACATCTTATCCTGGACACTGATCAGTCACATGAGGACGGTGCTTACATCTTATCCTGGACACTGATCAGTCACATGACGGTGCTTACATCTTATCTTGGACACTGATCAGTCACATGAGGACGGTGCTTACATCTTATCTTGGACACTGATCAGTCACATGAGGACGGTGCTTACATCTTATCTTGGACACTGATCAGTCACATGAGGACGGTGCTTACATCTTATCCTGGACACTGATCAGTCACATGAGGACGGTGCTTACATCTTATCCTGGACACTGATCAGTCACATGAGGACGGTGCTTACATCTTATCTTGGACACTGATCAGTCACATGAGGACGGTGCTTACATCTTATCTTGGACACTGATCAGTCACATGAGGACGGTGCTTACATCTTATCTTGGACACTGATCAGTCACATGAGGACGGTGCTTACATCTTATCCTGGACACTGATCAGTCACATGAGGACGGTGCTTACATCTTATCCTGGACACTGATCAGTCACATGAGGACGGTGCTTACATCTTATCCTGGACACTGATCAGTCACATGAGGACGGTGCTTACATCTTATCCTGGACACTGATCAGTCACATGAGGACGGTGCTTACATCTTATCTTGGACACTGATCAGTCACATGAGGACGGTGCTTACATCTTATCTTGGACACTGATCAGTCACATGAGGACGGTGCTTACATCTTATCTTGGACACTGATCAGTCACATGAGGACGGTGCTTACATCTTATCTTGGACACTGATCAGTCACATGAGGACGGTGCTTACATCTTATCCTGGACACTGATCAGTCACATGAGGACGGTGCTTACATCTTATTATGTCTCCCCCAACTATGTTGGGGGGAGACGTCTAGTGTTTGTGCTGGCTGTCTGTCTGTCTGTCTGTCCGTCCCCTTGCCTTGTCTGCAAGATATCTTGAGAACTACTGGATGGAATTTCATCAAACTTGGATGGAAGCTTCATTGGGATAGCCCCATCATTTGATTAGGTTTTGGTGTGTGTGCGTGCATTCATCCATGTCCTGTGTCCGTCCGTCCGTCCATCTACTTGTACAGGCCTTGTCTGCAAGATATCTTGAGAACTACTGGATGGAATTTCACCACACTTGGATGGAAGCTTCAGTGGGATAGCCCCCTCATTTGATTAGGTTTTGGTGTTTGTACGTGCATTCATCCGTGTCCGGTGTCTGTCCGTCCGTCCGTCCTGACTCCATCTACTTGTACATGTATATACAGGGCTTGTCTGCAAGATATCTTGAGAACTACTGGACGGAATTTCACCAAACTTGAATGGAAGCATCATTGGGATAGCCCCCTCATTTGATTAGGTTTTGGTGTGTGTGCATGCGTTCATCCGTGTCCGGTGTCCGTCCGTCCATCTACTTGTACATGTATATACAGGCCTTGTCTGCAAGATATCTTGAGAACTACTGGGTGGAATTTCACCAAACTTGGATGGAAACTTCATCGGGATAGCCCCCTCATTTGATCAGGTTTTGGTGTATGTGTGCATGCATTCATCCGTGTCCAGTGTCCGTCCATCCGTTCATCTACTTGTACATGTGTATACAGGCCTTGTCTGCAAGATATCTGGAGAAGTACAGGCAGATGCATGAAACTTCTATACGGTACAGCATGTATACTATAGGTGTGGCTCTTGTATGTTTTGCATCTTTCCTATAATGTGATCAGTTTCGAAATAGTGATGCTTCACAATTACATGTATTTCACATTGGTTGGACGCTGTAGATGTCGGCAATTCACTCATTGCTATATAAATCCTGACTCCTCACTGGGTTACTACAACAATGAAAATCGCTTCTTTGTAATTAATATTTTTAGATACGCAGCTTTGTTTAGGATACTTATTGCTACATTCATTTTATAGCACTTTCCCTTAAATTATGTACCCATTCAAGGCAAGGTGGGAGGTTGGGGGAGACGTATGTTTTTGCTCAAAAAAACAACCAGCATAGGCTTCATGCCGGAGCGGCAACTCAAGGGTCAAAGCGGAACCTCTAGTCTTGGACACTGATCAGTCACATGAGGACGGTGCTTACATCTTATCCTGGACACTGATCAGTCACATGAGGACGGTGCTTACATCTTATCTTGGACACTGATCAGTCACATGAGGACGGTGCTTACATCTTATCTTGGACACTGATCAGTCACATGAGGACGGTGCTTACATCTTATCTTGGACACTGATCAGTAACATGAGGACGGTGCTTACATCTTATCCTGGACACTGATCAGTCACATGAGGACGGTGCTTACATCTTATCTTGGACACTGATCAGTCACATGAGGACGGTGCTTACATCTTATCCTGGACATTGATCAGTCACATGAGGACGGTGCTTACATCTTATCCTGGACACTGATCAGTCACATGAGGACGGTGCTTACATCTTATCCTGGACACTGATCAGTCACATGAGGACGGTGCTTACATCTTATCTTGGACACTGATCAGTCACATGAGGACGGTGCTTACATCTTATCCTGGACACTGATCAGTCACATGAGGACGGTGCTTACATCTTATTCTGGACACTGATCAGTCACATGAGGACGGTGCTTACATCTTATCCTGGACACTGATCAGTCCAGTCAGTGGAGGGTAATGTGTCTTGCATGGCATTGTTTCATAGGAGAAGGAAAATGTTTCTTGGGTTGCAATGTTTCTTAGAAGACAAGGATAATGTATTGGGTTTTATTGTTTCAAAAAAAAATGGGAAATGTCTTGGGCTGCATTGTTTCATTGCAGAGGGGGATAATGTCTTGGGTTGCAAACTGTTTCATGTTTTCCCAGGTCTTGGATTGTGTGGTTTCATAGAAGAGAAGGATAATGTGTTTTCGGTTGCATTGTTTAGGTTGCAGAGGATCATGGGTAAATTCAAAATGGCGGCCAGGTATGGTACCAGAATAGTAACATGAGGGCGAGACTCACAAAAACCCTCAGCTTCCCCAAGTAATTGATAAATAAATATATGCAACATATTATACGGTAGCTATTTTTACTAATCATCAAAAACTGACCTTTTTAGAGCATTAGGCATCCCTGGGGATGCCGTATGTGTTTGTCAGTTTCTTACTCCGCTTTTTCTGCTTCTTCCATTTCTTCTTCCTTTTCTCACTTTTCTTTACCATCGGATAACTTTTGAATGCCTTCGTCAAACAACTTCAGATTTGTGGTGCATATTGGTCCTGCCTAGAGGAGAGACGCCTATTCTTTTTCAGCGTTATCCGAAACTGGCAACTGGGTTTTTATGTACAAATCCCCTTATATGCAAATTTCTCTATTCAATCTTTTCCATTGATTCACTTCAAAATTTGTTGTGCATATTGCTCCTGTCTTGGAGAAGACCCCTATTATTTTTTTTTAGCTCTGTCCGAAACTGGATACATATACATGTACTTGTCATTTTTCAACAATTTCTATTATAATCAAATTTTCCATCTGGACCTATGGTAAAGTGACTGGCTGTGTTTGGGTACAAATTTCCATATTCTGATTTGCACAGATAACACATCAGTGATTAGTTCAGTCATGACCCAGAAAGGTCACTGTTGGGGGTCAAAATAGTGGCTGGATCTAGATCTCTGTTGAGATTGTTTTTCGTGTCAATCTGCCTGTAGGTGGCAACATGGTGCCACATGTGGGCCACAGTAAAATTGCATTTCCGGACAGTAACTTTTGAAGACCTGAACGGATTCTTTTCACATTGGTATGTGGGTATACCTTCCCTAAAGTTATCTTTTGGGAATGTTTTTGTGCCAATTCGTCTATAGGTGGCACCACCTGGGGGCCATGTTAAATTGTTTTTCCCAAGTATTACCTTTTTACTCTCTTCACAAATAGTGAATGTTTCCTTTACTTAACATGAAAAAGGGATGCCTCCTCGATCATATTCGATCAACTGTATCTAGTTAATTCTGCAGAAATAACAGCTACATTCAAGCCTGCCTGTCTATCACAAAATCATAGATAATCACACTAAAAAAGGGGCATTACTCCATAAAATAAGGGCCGAGACAATTCTTTTGTACACTACTAGAATACAAGAGAAGTTTACAAAATTTAGTAGCTGTACCAAACACGAATCTGCAAATACAACTTGTACATTCAACTATATAGTACAAAATCAGAGATAACTCCATAAATATGGGCCAAGAGGACTAATTTTTTTTTGTAGGCATCTAGAATACAACTAGATGAAAAAGTTTCCTCAGTATTTGGTAGTTGTACCAAACACAGTTAATTAGAAATAACTGGTCACATTCAAACATATATCACAAAATCAGAGAGTATTGCCCTTGAAACGGGACATAACTCCGTATGAGGGCTGAAGTGACGAATTTTCTGTTGGTTTCTAAAATACAACTATATAAGTAAGTTTCCACAATGTCGTAGCTGTATCAAACACAGTTCTGCAGATACAGTTGGTTACATTCAAGCCTATTTCACAAAATCAACAAATAACACACTTGTAAAGGGGCATAACTGTGAAATATGGGCCGAGTGGCGCCATTTTCGATAGGTGTCGGATCCATAACTAGGTAAACATGAATTGCAGGCAAGCACCTAAAAGGTGCGTGGACCCCTCAGCCTGTTTTTTTTTAGTCAAGTAGGATCAGGGCTGCATCTAGAGCCAGTCTAGTTTTGGAAAACATATGGGCACCCAAAACTCAAATGAAACAAAAAACGAAAGTGTTGTTTTTGTTCAATTTGAAAAGATTTCTGAAGGAAATACTCCTAGAAAAAGCTTCTGGAAGCCTCAATATCGATCCGATTGCATAGCTGGGTATTGAATTTCATGTTAATAAACCTCTGTTTTGTGATTGATCACAGGCTCTTTGCGCCGAAATTCACTTAAAAAAATTGGACCCTCAATAATGAATTACGAAAAGGAACTGGGAGTTTGGGATCGGAACCTGCAAAAAATCCCTGGATACCGTATATAACAGACTTCGGTTTCACGTGAGTGATGTGCTGGGATTACAGCATGCAAGGAAGTGTAGCTTTATCAGTGGCAATTTATGCATTGCACAAGTGTGATAAGTAAACACACTTATTGACACAGGCCAACCCTTATCATTATTTGGGGGGGGGGGGGGAGCTCCAGGTATGCAAACTGATTCAAAATTGCACACAGTCAGGCTAAAAATGGGCTCTCCTAATCACTCGTTTTACATAATTTCCAAGGTACAGTAACATGTTTGGTGACAAAAATTGAAGCATTATGTTGTACCAGTTAAATGTGTGGACACAAATATGGCTCATGCAAAAGTTTTAGAATAAATCATATGATGTAGAATAGAATGATTTAATAGCAAAATTTAAGAAAAATGTTGTCCTTCATTCAATAATAATCATGAATGGACCAGGCTTTCTTGTATCAGGGAACCTTCAAAATTCACAACGAAACATGCAACCAAGGGTTCCCGATGGGCATAGATAACAGTGCAAAAGCTAAGCCATCAATAAATTAAAAAATTTAAAAAAATAAAAAATCATGAAATTATCATAGCCATCTGAAAATCTAATCATTTCATCTGTCAACATTCAGGAAGCTCTCACCAAAGTTTGGTCAGGCCCGACTTGATAGATCTGCAGACATTCAGCGGACAAGAATATGTTGATGGGCATAGATAACAGTGCAGAAGCTAAGCCATCAATAAATAATAATTTTTTTTTTAAAAATCATGACATCATCATAGCCATCTGAAAATCTAATCATTTCATCTGTCAACATTCAGGAAGCTCTCACCAAAGTTTGGTCAGACCCGACTTCATAGATCTGCAGATATTCAGCGGACAAGAACATGTTGATGGGCATAGATAACAGTGCAAAAGCTACGCCATCAATAAATAATAAAAAAATAATTAAAAATCATGACATCATCATAGCCATCTGAAAATCTAATCATTTCATCTGTCAACATTCAGGAAGCTCTCACCAAAGTTTGGTCAGGCCCGACTTCATAGATCTGAAGATATTTAGCGGACAAGAAAATGTGGACGGACGGACGGACGCTAAGACGGACGGACGTACGTACATGGCAACGACAAGACCCCACAGCCCTATGGGCTGAGGGGTAATAAGTTTCTCAACTTTGGTCAGTGTACCTCAAGCGGTTCTGCCTAAAATGCGGTAATTAACAGACGGATCGGCGTACATGATGACGACAATACCCCAACCCCCTGAGGCCAAATGGCTGAAGGATGAAAACTATTCTATTTTATATCAAATTATTATTTTCTGATTTATAAGCCAATTTTTGTGAAGAAAACACAAATACAAAATTTTAAAAATCTGACAAAAAAATCGCCCCAAACATGCCTTGTTTTGATGTCATCATAGCGGCCATCTTGAACTAGTAGAGATTGACCCAAAAAGATAGTGTGGTAAGTTTCAGCACTTTAGCCATAGGGATAGCAAAAATATATAGGGGGGCACTTTCTGCCCCGCCCTGCCTGCGGTACACCCCAAATCGCCCTGGCCATATAGGGTTGAGATAATTTGTGACAAAGTTGACGGACATACATAAACACCATCCCAAGACCAATCTTGGCTGAGGTGTATAAACATCTGACCCAGATTAAAGGGATAGGGGAGGGGCCATGGGAACGAACCGGAGCTTATGTGGTGACCCACGTCAATGCACCTGTCACTGCTATCGAGTGTTGTGTTGTGTAAGGATATCAAACATTTATAAACAATGTTTCTATTTGTTACCAAATCAAACCTGTTTCAATTCATGCCTAATAATCTCCGTCAGGAAGATGATACAACGTAGAAAACGGAAGTTAAAACTAAAAGTTAGCTCCCCTAGCGGAGAGTTGTCCGCCCCTAGGAGAGCTCTCCCATCTATTCCAGCTGCATTACTATAAAGGCTCTGCTCAAACCATTCTCGTCCTCTATTCTCATTGAAATTACCGAGACCTGTAGTGTTTAAGGCCGGCATGAGGGGACGGAGGGAGGGTCAATCAAATTGAAACAGGTTTGATTTGGTAACAAATAGAAACATTGTTTATAAATGTTTGATATTTGATTCCCAAATCTTAAACCTGTTTCAATTCATGCCACAGTACCAACATATGGAGGCGGGAATCTCGGCCTTGTGGTAACTCCCATAGCAGACTAGTAATCGCTGGAACGACACAGACATGGGTATAAATCTGAGACATTATTACTCAACAAGTTAACCCTGGACACAGCCGTAAAGGGTAATTGAAGGAGTTGATACAGTTTTACTTATCTGAGTGTCTCCATCCATGTAGCTGTGCTCGTGGTGTGGTACACATTTCCACCAAGTTGAAGGATACCCGGGGCACGATAGGCAGCAGAACGTCCCCTTGGTAGGCACTGTATGACTAGGGGGGGAAAACAGCCACAAGCCATTGCATACAGGGCGATCCTTGGTCCGACCGTAAGTAAGGGGAGGGCGTACACTACCCGAATCTTGGAAGGTACCAAGTCCACACCACTCTCAGTCCGCAAGCCTCTTGAGGTCAACTCACCATACTTGGAGTGATGAAGGATGCGTTGGAATTGACCGTGCTTGCTCTCTGGGTGATGCTGCGCAATTTTCAACTCTCTGTACTGTCATCACTACTGTTGACCCTAGGTCTGGAGCAGGTGTCTTGTGAGTTGAGGCACAGGTGACCCAGCTGAGACATCTAGAAGGAAGTCAGTTTCTGAAGAACAGAAGCAAATTTTCAGTTAGGAGTAAACCCTATCCTGGTGTCAGGCCTTCATTGGTGATTATAGAATCCACGGCCGGTCAACTGACTTATTTCTACCTTCTGAGATGCCTTTAATCATATAATATATGTAATACTAATAATATGACTGAGATGAGATGAGATGAGATGATACAGCAAGATGGCTGTCTTGCCGTGATGGTGACAATTTTGCCGCCCCCCCCCCTCTTTTTCTGAAATTACTCACAACGTGCTGGGTAGCCACCAGTGGCCCAAGCGTGGTCACACTATTGATTGCAGTGTCATATCTTTCAGACAGAAATTAGTGAACGTGGAGTTAATTGTTCAGGCACAAGACAGGACAATGTCATGGAGGGCCAGTTCTTCCATAAAGGCCATGACGCAGCGATGGCACGAATCACATTAGAAGAAGCAGAAGACAGTAGTGGGGGCGTCAATGGTATATCTACCTTCTGCCAATTGATAAGACTATTTCATGGTCTTCTTCAACTACGCGGCTTTTTTAAATGTTAAGCCTTGCTGACAGGCGAAGGGACAGGATAACCGTAGCCGAGAGCCGCAAACGGAATCAGTACGAGTAAGATAGTGGCGGATGGCTCTAACAGGACATAGCAGAAGATCGTCCTCGAGGCCATGTACAAAGTCTGACAACGCAGGAATGGAGTACGAACATTGAGCGCACGGACCTGAACGAACAGACTCATTTTTGGCGATAAATTCAGGAATGAGCCGAAAAGGAATGCAAGACCAATCCGCTGTCCAGGTCATAGAAGATCTTTCAAGAGCATGAAGTTCAGACACTCTGGACGCCAAAGCAAACGCCGCCACAACGGTCGTCTTATAAGACACAGCTTTTATAGACGCGGACTCTAAGGGTTCCAAAGGTGGTATAATCAGAGCACACAGAACCACACCGATAACCCAATTCGGTAACAGTTGGCGAGTACAACGCGACTGTAATGCGAAGGCGCGAATAAGCGCAGAGATATTATCGTTAAGGCTAATGTTGGTACCAAAGGTAAGACGTAACACCCTAGCCAGAGCAGATCGATAGCCTTCCATGGTGCTAATAGGAGACTTCCTATCCTGGTGAAGGTGAAGGAGGAAGTCAATTACGAGGGAAATAGAGTCGGGAACGGTATCACGTCCTCCGCACCAGGACAAATAAATCCGCTGTAGAGACCGAACCCGAAAAACGAACGTAGTGAGTAAGGTCCTACATATAATAAACAACCCTAAGGTTGATGACAAAACCATAATGTCAAAGTTTAACCATTGGTGTAACGGTCTATACAGGAATAAAGTACTTGATGGAGAAAGTCGGAAAAACTGTCCCCCAAGTACACCACGAAAACATTGTGTTGTTTAAGCACAATCCTAAGGTAAATGGATCTCAACATAATGTTTGTGTGTTAAAGTCAACATGGTTCTGTGTTAATACAACACTGTGCTGAATTCAATAAAAGGCGACTAGTCCGTCATTCACAATCCCGCCGTCGTCCTCAGAGAATATCCACGTCCATAATCCAAAGACCTATTCCATATAACAGTATTTGACCAAATACTGTTGATTCCAATACAATTTTGATATTCTGAACTCCAGACTGGAAACAACAAGGTCTGAACAGAACTCTCTTCGTAGAGTAACGACGAACCTAAGTAAATCACAATGTGAAAAACCCGAGAGAAATTGATACAAGTGGAAGGTTGACGCCAAACGAACGGACTTCCCGTCCCGCCGACGACCGACGATGGAGAATCAAAGGAAGTGCCGATGAATGGATATAAAATATGCATCTCGCAAATGAAGAAATGACGTGACAAACGGCGTTATGGTATACGGAAACGTCTAACCGATGTAATAGAACGACGCACAGGTGTATGAGAGAGACATGACGGCGTAATGAACATGTCGTCAAGGTGTAATAGGAAAGCGTAATGTGAAAAATGCGAGAAACGTTGTATATGATAAACAACGTAGTGATTTCCTCATTCACAACAACTTAATGTATATACATGCTCATCATGGAGCAGGATACAAACTTATAAAAGTACACGACGTAACAGAAGGGCGTTGCAAACAGTAACCCCGAAGACGATTGTAATAATTTTCCTTCTCTTTAAACGCAGTAGAGATGAACATATTAAATGTTTGTAGCGTTAATCACCAAATGTAAGCTCAATGAGATAAATGGGATTATGGATCTTTGTGTCAGTGAACATGAATAATGTGTCAATGAACATGGTTACATTATGACCTCTCCCGATGTAATTTGTCTCCTGTACATGAAATTCAGTACTGGAGTTTTATATGGAGAGAATATAAAACATTTACAACAATGTTACTATTAATAACCAAATAGTCACACAACCGACATCCAGAACAAAGATTTTCCAGGTAACCAAGAAAGATCCTTAAAGAATTTTAAATTCCCG